>CM044959.1:46167133-46267718 GCA_024516035.1 Bactericera cockerelli
CCCTTCTCACCAAACCCTCTCTTCCACCCAACCCTTCTCACCAAAACCCTCTCTTCCACCCAACCCTTCTCACCAAAACCCTCTCTTCCACCCAACCCTTCTCACAAAAACCCTCTCTTCCACCCAACCCTTCTCACCAAAACCCTCTCTTCCACCTTATACCCAACCCTTCTCACCAAAACCCTCTCTTCCACCCAACCCTTCTCACCAAAACCCTCTCTTCCACCCAACCCTTCTCACCAAAACCCTCTCTTCCACCTTCCACCCAACCCTTCTCACCAAAACCCTCTCTTCCACCCAACCCTTCTCACCAAAACCCTATCTTCCACCCAACCCTTCTCACCAAAACCCTCTCTTTCACCCAACCCTTCTCACCAAAACCCTCTCTTCCACATAACCCTTCTCACCAAAACCCTCTCTTCCACCTAACCCTTCTCACCAAAACCCTCTCTTCCACCCAACCCTTCTCACCAAAACCCTCCCTTCCACCCAATCCTTCTCACCAAAACCCTCTCTTCCACCCAACCCTTCTCACCAAAACCCTCTCTTCCACATAATCCTTCTCACCAAAACCCTCTCTTCCACCCAACCCTTCTCACCAAAACCCTCTCTTCCACCCAACCCTTCTCACCAAAACCCTCTCTTCCACCCAATCCTTCTCACCTGGGGACCGGTTGAAGATCCTGAAGTAGCGGTTCTTGCACCAGACGATGCGGAGCCACAGGATCTTCATGTACTCCACACTGAGGAGCAGGCAGTGGAAGAAGAGGCCCACGGCTGCCATGGAGAGGAGGTTGCGGCTGATGCCAGGGCTCTTCCAGGAGAACACATCTCCGTTCCAGCCGAAGCAGACCGCTGGAGACAAATATCTAGGCATGAAACTGGTTTCTCTTCAACAATTGATTTTTTTTTTTAAGTGGGGTTTAACGTCGCTTTCAACTGCCATGGTCATATCACGACGGGGGTTTTACCCTCCATTCGCAGGAAACTCACAAACCTGCTACTCACATTGACCTCACCCAACCTGAGTGGGGCCGGGAAAAGCCAGCGTCACGAGAATTAGAATTTGAATGGTCACCCATCCAAGTCTTAACCTCGCTGGATGTCGCTTAACTTCGGTGTTCTGAAGGGAACCGGTGTATTCAACATGCCATCGACGCTGGCTAACAATTGATTAATCGTCTTATTTTTTTATTTTGTTTTAATACATGACAAGTAAATGGTTCAAATATATATAACAATGACAGTTTACATAATTCATAATATTTTTAACTGAACTTATGCTAGTTTCTTTTGGCTGTCGTCATCTCACACTAAGCGCCACACCTATGAAGTATGGTCCTTGTGTCGTGGGACAATCACAGAATCAATGATTACATAGTAGATAATATCGTAAAACAATAAATACACTTACACATGAATATAAAAAAAAAACAGAATATAGCATAATAATACTCCAACACGTGAGGTTAATGCTTAAAGCAATTTCTACAAACTAACCCTCAGAGTCTTATTATTATGTGGTCACATACTCAAATAAATGAGGAATTTTTTTTGCATTGGTTGGGATTCGTAACAACGGATCCCTACGCTACCTGGATTACTAGACTAGCGCCTTAACCACTTGACTACCAATGCACGAATAAAGCCCCTGAACATTATAAATATAGGAGTACTCTAAGCGTCTATAAAATGTTCAGGGGTGTCAGCAAATATGGTATTATTATTAACAAACGCTGCTATGGTGGACTTTATGTTACTGTAGTATCTGATTTCAGTTCTATGATTGGCTGTTACCATGGTAATGATGTTTCCATGGTAATGACAACAGTATAGTAACAGTCTCCGTTTTAGCGTCGTTGCTTGATTTGGGCCTTGGTCAAATCTTTTAATTGCAGAGGCGACACCGACGTAGGGCTTGGTTAGTAGAAATTCAAAAGATTGTTGCATTGGTATTCAAGTGGTTAAGGGATCCGTTGGTTCGAATTTTTCCTCATTTTCTTGTGACTTTGACCCCATAACACTGGGACCAAAACAATGTCTTTCAAATAATAATAAAACTCTGAGGGTAAGGTGGTAGAAAATGCAATTGAGCATTAACCTCGCCTGATGGTTACCTTCCACTAAAGAGTGTTATCTTATATTATGAAATGATTCGTTTGTGTTTGTGTGTGTATGTTTAAAACGTTATAACTCGAGAACTAAAGGTCGGATTGAGCTGAAATCATGACGGGTACCAAGGACCGGCTTAGAAGGGTCATACGCTATCCAAAAAGTCCATTTTTCAAAAGTTGAGCTTTTAAAGGAGCTTTTTCATATATGTTATTATTATTATTATGTAAAGAGGAAACTCACGTTCCTTGGAGAAGTCACACACCGAGTCCAGCTCGTAGCTGAAGTAGACATTGCGGACCCCGGAGCAGAGGGCGTAGGAGGGGAAGATGATGAGGTATCTGTCCACCTCATCCCCTTGCTTCTCCAGGGAGAGGGGGGGGATCTTCAGGATGGTGATCACCAGGAACGCCATGGCGCCTGAGGGGGAATAATGATAATAATAAAATATGAAGAAGTATTTACGAAACGTAAAGATATTTTTAAGTCAAGAAGAAAACGAACAACAATATAAATTGAATGCGAGTCTTGAAAACGATCTATTTTACAAATTTTAGAAACAAGTTTTCTTTGAAAATAATGATTAGGGTCTTGTAAATATTAAGGAAAAAGAAGAAGCCGTGTATTCTAAACCTCTCTCAGATCATTTTCAAGTAAAACCGACTTCCAAAATTTGTTACATATAGATCGTTTTTCGATGGACGCATTCAATTACTTTTAGCAGTTCCAGCGCCCAATTTCGTTCACTAGGTAATATCCATGGAGCAATAAGTAATGTAGAACTCGTAGTCACTCAAACCTGTACCTTAAACAAACTGATAACAGCTTGTCAATATTGCTATCAATATGTTATTGTTTTGATTTCCCTAGTTGCAGGTTTCCAGAATGGCCTATTTGATGTGCCCGGTTCAATGCGCATATGACACGAGGAATGAGTCCTCCATTACTTATTTCCCCAAGGTAAGGGTTGGGTGGAAGAGATTGCCATAGGCAATAACCCTGTCCTTTAGTTAGGACATATGTATATATATTTTTTTTTTTTTTGTTTATATTATTAATACTGTCAATTTTATATTTAATTTTTACCATTGTTTGTCTGTATACAGGGTCTTCATAAAGTCTCACCCAGGCCTAGGTTTCTCGAAAACGACTCAGAATATCAAAAAACGAAAAAACCCATATTCCTTTATATTTAGGGGGATTGATTTTCAGCCAATTTTTTTTGCCTACACGGCCCCAGTCAGGCTGGGCATGGACCAACTTTAAAATCTTAAATAGAATGGTATGTCTTGTGGCATATTGTTTTAAAGGTCTTATTGAGAGAAGTTCATTACAATAAATTTCAGTGTGCTACGACTTACCGTTCTCGAGATACAGGGTCGGACGTCCTGCGTAATATCCCTATATTTTGACCTATAACTCGTTAACCGTAAATTATGGAGAAAATTTTTCTTGATAATAATAACTCCTTATAGCAAGAACTTTCGAACAAGTTAAAATTTGATTTGTTTTTTCGTTAAATTTTTTTCGACTGTTCGTCCGGCTGGCTGACGAAACCGACCAGAAACTAACATCAACAGAGTATGTCGAGTTATAACTTGTTCGAAAAGTCTCATCATAAGGAGTTATTATTAACAAGAAAAATTTTCTCCATAATTTACGGTTATCGAGTTATAGGTCAAAATATATGGATATTACGCAGGACGTCCGACCCTGTATCTCTAGAACGGTAAGTCGTAGCACACTGAAATTTATTGTAATGAACTTCTCTCAATAAGACCTTTAAAACAATATGCCACAAGACATACCATTCTATTTAAGATTTTAAAGTTGGTCCATGCCCAATGCCCATGCCCAGCCTGACTGGGGCCGTGTAGGCAAAAAAAATTGGCTGAAAATCAATTCCCCTAAATATAAAGGAATACGGGTTTTTTCGTTTTTTGATATTCTGAGTCGTTTTCGAGAAACCTAGGCCTGGGTGAGACTTTATGAAGACCCTGTATATTATGTTCTGCTAATAAAGAGTTTCTAAATAAATAAATAAGATAATATTGGTCAAATCTTGAGAGTCAGATTTTATCGACCCAAACTTCGAAACTATTATAGGCCGTAGGCCCCGTACGGTCTGAATTTGTTAGTCAATGTACTTCTAAATCTTATGGCCGGTGGCCGGGTCGAAATCCCCCAGCTAAGTTCAAGCACATGAAGATGTAAGGTCACGTGATCAATTTGGATCTCTGTGATTGGTGGAAATCAATCACGTTAGACTGCTAAAATAAAAGACTTTTGAGTCTCACCTCGGCAGTATAATTAATTAATTTTACTATTTCTTTTTTAAATAAATCATTTGTTTTATTTTTCATATTTTTTTTTTATACAGAGGACCCATCCTAAGCCATTTTTATTTGGCTTCTGAGATGAACATAGTAATTTCTAGCACATCACGTGAGGTTAAATCTACATGAGTAGTGACCCAGCCGTCGCATCTACCTGTGGTGATGTGGAGCATGCTGGCCCGCGTGAAGCTAGTGGAGGGGGAGGTGAAGCAGTAGGACATGACAGACATCATGGGGATGGCAGCCCAGGCGAACGCGAACATCAGCAAAGCCACTCTGCCTGAAACACATGGAACAGGTTTTTAATAACAAAAATACCAGTGGGTGGTTCTGTGAACTGTAGACCTCACTCAGATTGACAAAACGAATTAAAAATGTCATCTTAACCATCAGTACAACAACACCTTCAAGTCAATACCCCACTCGATGGGTTTCAAAATCAAAAATATCAATTGGCCCACTTTTGGAGCTGTGAAACAGCCCTTTTCTTCTCTTGGCCACAAAGTGGTTTCTTTAGTTATGGGCACACATTTTATGGTGTTAATATTAAGGTATTTTCACTAAAACCCTATTACAACGTCGGATATAATAATAAACATAAGAACTCACTCAGCTGTCCAATCTCCTTGAAGCCCGGCTCATGGAACAGCATCAGGGTGCACACTACCGTGATCACGATGAACACATAGGTGAAGTAGTCCCACATCAGAGACGCCAGCCAGTAGACCGAGGGCTTGGCCCCCGACACGAACTGCAGATGCTTGAAGCCGGACTCTCGCTCCTTCACCGCGAACAGGATCATGATGGCGCAGATGAAAGCTTGGGAGAAAGCCAGGTTGAAAGCCACCTGGAACCCCATGTTGCCCGCCCCCTGCAGTTTGGTCATCTGGGGAGAATAGGAATTTCATATAAATTATAGAAAACTTATCATATAGAAAATTTTGTTCCCTCAGAACACGTGAGGCTGGCATTTCCGTCATCCAGCCGTAAAATGTTTCTACATTTTAGAAACATGTTTCTACATTTTAGAAACATGTGGGAATGCCAGAAGCAATCAAAACCATTTGGAAGACAAAGCGAAGCAAGAAGACGATTGTGATATGTACTATTTTGGCAATCTCTTCCGCCCAATCCCAGAAGCGTACCTTGACTTCGGCGCCGTAGGGTAGAGGATAGTTGACCAGAGAGATGCTGGCCCCAGGCCCGGTCAGGGTGTTGAACATGATGTTGTGGATCATGTTCAGTACCAGGGGCGGCACATGGTAGGGCTGGTTGTTGAAGTGGGCGGTGATGGTCTTCTCGGAGAAGGAAATTCCCGCCATGTAACGCTGCGTCACCTGGGTGATGGACTCTATGGACTGCGGGACAGAAGAAGAACAGAAAACCAGTCTCCTTAATTTTGAGCTTGTTGTTTGAATGGTGATAGTAAAGGTGCTCAAAGGCGATTATATTTACGGAGAGAGTCCATATAAACATATATAACGACACAAGAAAACATTTCAAATACACAGGGGTAAAAGTGTTTCAGTGGATGTGAATAGAGGTCCCAATTTCGGATTTAAATTTAAAAAAAAAAAACAACAAAAAAAATCTCCCGATGCTCGAACGTAAAGTTACCTTGTTGAGAATGAAGTCCTGAATGTAGGGCCCTGAGAACCCCAGGTCCGCCACTTGATGAGTGGTCAGATTCTTGAACGTGTTGTAGAAAGCCACGGCAGTGTCTGATTGGTCGAGCAGAGATATGGTGGTCACCGGAGATTCGTAAGCCTGTAATTGAACATTGATTTTTTTTTTAAACATCAAATTAATGTTATTTACCTTCAATAGGGTGTGTAGGTATTAACGACCAAGTCCCATGTATAAACGGTTCCGGGTGCATCATCTTCTCCAGAGAGGTCAAGGTTTTTTAGTGGGTGGAAATCCATGGTTTCCGGGTGTCTTTTAAAGGTTTTTCTCCTAAGCCTCCCAAAAAAAAGTCCCATGTATCAATATATACTATGAATAATTGAATTAATTTAATATCAAAAAAACTGATTTTTTTTATTACTCTACAAATTAATGGTCTTGACATAATACATATTATGAAAAAAGTACCTATCAGAAAAAAAGAAGAAAAAAAAAGAAAGAAAATATTTCAGTATGGTTCAGGGGGAGAGAAATGTTGAGAGTGAGAAGGATTGCTGTCCATATCGAATTGAGCGATCACTTACCGCGAGATTTATTTCGAAAGGAGGCAGATCCTTCATGCCTTGCCAAGTTCTGGCCACCAGAATGGACACCCCAGGAAAGCCATGGTCATGATTAGCTGCAGCAGGTGCAGGTAGAGCAAACTCTGGGCGTAGAGACACTTCTTGGTGAAGATGGCTTTGAATTGGCTCACCCAAAGCTTCACACCTGTGTTCACTGAGAGAAAAAAAATCAAACTTGTTTTCATTTTACGAACCATAAGTTATGTTCTGTTAATCACAATATGATATCACAATTGATCAAAATCGCTTTACTAAATTTTTGCTAACTTTGGGACTTAAACCAGCGACCTCCGGTTACGAGACTTAAACCAGCGACCGCCGCCTTATAGATCTAGCAGCTACTGAGGTCGTTCTTTTATTTAACATCTCAAACGATGATTCAATGGGTGTTAATCATTTCACAGAGCAATCTTATTAGTTGGATCGATTAGGTGGTAGACTCGTGATCTAGAGGTTGGTGATTCGAGTCCCAAGTACGGTAGAAATGATATGGAGGAGGAGTAGCCCAACGGCTACACTCCATTCAAAATTTTAATATTTTCTTGCTCGACTTATTTATATAAAACAAAACTCAACCCTAAAGGTGCTATTCCCCGCTACGCATCTCACGGCTCTGTCTAAGACGCGTGTAGACCGCAGACCATTTTATCAATGTATTTTCGATGCGGTGACTTTGCTCGATGCGTTGCGAGACGCAAGCTTTGCTTCCTAGTTCCCCAGTCACAGCGTCAGACGCGGCGAGATGCATAGGGAATAATAATGATATTGCCTTATTTATACTGCCCGATTAGTATGTAGTCACCGTGGCAGAGTGAGTTAGCGCGCTAGGCATTGCACGCACGGTGACCTGGGTTCGATCCCCAGCGGGGCAGGAATTTTTCTGCTCTGTACTTGGATCTTCGGGGTCCACTCATACCTCGTGAGGAAAAACGAGTAGTTACTTGTATGAGTAACGACCAGTGCTGGCATTACCAGAGTAAAAAGAAATGAATGTAATAGAATAATTCGAAAAGTAAAGGAGGCTCTTAGTAATGCTGCGCTACCCACAAAAATTGTGAAGAGGCCTTGAGCTTCACCACAAATAAAACCATACATACTGCCCGATTAGTAATAATGAGCCCCATGATTCCAGCAGTAAGACCAAGACGTATTATTATGTTGTAAAAATTCCGAATGGGAAGATAACTAGTCACGTCCGGGCTAGATTTTGAACCTACGACCACTGGATTGCCAGAACTACGCGACGCCTTGAAAACTGAGCTACCAGGTTTGAGAAGCTACCCGAAAAGCACCTTAATAAAACTTACGGTTGTTGGTGTTGTAGATTTCGTAGTAGGGTATTGTGTAGGAGGTGTCGGAGGAGTGGGTCTTCTGTATCAGATCGCCAGGGAAGCTGGAGTAGCTCTCTCCGAGGCGATTCATGTTGAGATTCAGGTTGCCTTGTTGGCTCTTGTCTCTGCCCACACTGGAACAAACGAGGCACTCATTTACTCAGAGGTACATTACTACAGGAGATTATGTCATGCGATTGAACAATCCCAATCCCATGTTTGTATCGATTTTTTTTTTTTTTTTGTAAAATATTTCTTCTTATTTAAGTATTAAAAAACAAGTGATATCCCCAAAAAATACTTCATGCTGTAGTTCCGTCAAGAGACATCCTAATTAAAAGTTCAATCAATCAAATCGTAATTGTGAATTTAACATTATACGAATTAGTATGTAACATATTTACGTAAAAATAAAAATACTTAAAAAAAAATTGTAACTTTAGTTTACATTTAATTAAAAATATTATTATAAGTTAAAATTTTCAATGAAGTTATTCTTACCTCATGAAAACGTCCTCCATGGTGGTTAGGGAGAGCCCGTACTCCTTCACGTGAAGTTCCGCCTGTTTCTCTTCCAGGTTCTTGAGCAGTTCCGGGAACAGCGAGGAGTCTGTCAGCCGGTACCGCACCTCGTTGTCAGTCACCCACTCGGCTTGGCCCTCGGAGGAGTACTGGCGGATGAATGACGTGACCTTGGTCTCGCTGAAGCCCTTCAAGTCCTTGATGAGCGTGAGACTGTACCCTTGCCCTGGAACAAAATAAAATTTGTTGTATAAAATTTTCACGCTCAATATTTGCAAGTTTTTTGAGCTATGAACCTACATGACACAAAAATAGCACTATGTATAAATCTTTTCTAATCTAGAATTAAATCTGTATATAGATAGGAACCTGGCATTGTAAAATTCATGACTTACTGTAAATAAAAACATATCATTATTTTTGAAAAAAAAAGGGGGTATTTTTATTATTAATCCACACTGGTCAGAGTCCATAAGAGAAGCCCTAATTATCAATAACACCGATCTCTATTGGATCTATTGTGACCAAAAAAATTTGATTTGATTAATTTACAAACTGAAAAAATATCATGCTCAAGAAGACATCAGAATTCCTTGAAAATCACCCCCATAACCTGACTTGACTACCTCGAAATTTCCCTGCCATTGTTAATTTCTCAAATCTATTCGTCTAAGAATAATATGAACACATGATTAAACAATTCCAATCAAACATTTATTGGAAAAAATAAACAAAAGTTGAAGTACCTACCAATGAGAAATTCACTATCCAAATTTGAAAATATCAAACCAAGTTGACAGGAGCAGATTGTAACAGAAGCAAAATCAAGAATTACCGGAAGATAGAAGACCACTTAGGAGCAGGATTAGCTAAGTGGTAAGATACTCGCAACCTGGAGGCCCCCAAAAAAATTGTACTTGAAATTTAGTTACAGTAGTTTGTAAGGGACACCTTCCAGTGTGCTCGTGTTGGCCCAGCACGTAAATGGAAAGTATTGGGTCACTTCTCTTCCATCAGAGAGGACGCATACCGGATGGGCAAGCTATAACACAGACCACCAGCGTCTACAGTAGCTGCTGTTTAATTATTATTATTATAAGATTTATTTCTACATTTCTTAAATCGTCTCTTTTAGTAATGAAAATCCCTGTAAGTACTGTTGTACTTTTAGGGACATAAAAATGGCGATGAAATAAAAAGGGCTGTCTGTAATCTCGTCTGTAAGAAACTCGTCTTAAAAAAAAATCGAATAATTATAAACATGAATACCCCGGAGGATAAAAAACCATTTGGAAGGCCAAGATCAAGATGGTGGGACAGAGTGATACAAGACATAGGGACAAAGAGGAAGATGCAATGGACAGAGACAGATGGAGCAGATCATAGTCGAGGCTCGAGACCAAATGTCAACTCGAGACGTGTCGTCCTAGGAATAAGTTTAAGGATAATAGTGAAAAATTAAAAACACAAAAACTAAACACTATAGAATCCATAGTTGTTCATGCCGTTTTTGGCTATTCATAGTTTATTGAGTATAGATTGATTGATTAAATCATACAATATGCATTACTCCAGCAGTCACAGACCTCAGTAGCTTGATCGATGGTGGCGGACTTGTAACATGGAGGTCAGTGGTTTCAGGTCAATGTATCAATTGGACAAAGGGCTCGCCCGAAATACATTCTCCCGTTCTGCGGGATTTTTTTTATTATTAATGATAAATTATGCAAAGATTAAATGGTTTTTATTAGTAATAAAATATGCAAACGTTGAATTTTATGCCTGTAATTTAAGTGCGAAATTATTGGTCCTCATATGTAACTTCTTTGATTAAATTGTATAAAAGGGGATGGTTCTTATTAATTTTGCATGTCTGCACGCATGAAAAATTGCAAAAGTTTACTTCAAAACTTTGAAAATTTAGGTTGGAAAAATAAAGTTATTACTAATTTTCTCCTCCTCATCATCATCAAGCCTAATGATAATAATTTCGTGTATTAGGTGTGAAGGTACGTTCAGACAAAAGTTAGGTTTCTCTAGAAGTTGCTGAGGGTACAAGGTATCAGATTGTGGTACTAAGTATAACCTATAGGGTTAAAAAAGTTCTATATTTGAAACAAAATAAAGTTTCTTCAAAGTTATAATACTAATGGTTCTGTGAACTGTAAACCAGTTCACAGAACGACTAGTATGTATCACAACTACATAATGGCTGGGTTTCGATCACACTGTATAGAACTATAGACGTATTGTATACATGGTCCTATTTTAAATTCATCAACTTCTACATATTATGCTTTTCATAGATCTCTTTAGGTGGAGTATAGGCCCATATCGCGTTCCACAATCACTCTCCACTCTCAAAATCTCCGTTTCAGCCGTCACACAACGCTACAACGCACTCTGGTTATTGCGTTCAAATTAACCAATCAGAATATGTTGTGTGACAGTTGAAAGTGAAGGGATTATAAGAGTGAGAGTGCTTTCTGGAACGAGAACCTGGTGTATGGAATAATGAAGGTACCTCTTTTATTTGCCCTTGTATGATTCGAGAGTGAAATTAGTCCTTAATATGCAAGCATTTAATTATGTAAATTATAAGACACAGACACGGGGCTTTGTTGCGTTGTCAAAATATGTTTCTTTGTGAATTATAAAACTATTTTGGTTTCTTTACTAAGGTTCTGAAGTACTTTGTTAGTCAAAACGTTGTGATACGAACTTCAGAAATATAATTTCACGTTTGGGAAGAACACACAAACGTTTATATTTATAAGAAATTGAGTTTTATATATAGAGATTCTTGATTTCCTTAGCTCAATATGACGGATTTATTTTAGATTTTTTTTTCCAGTTTATGTTTCCTGGGTTTGTTTGATATTTTCAAATTGTCATCATGAGGAACAGCTTCATCCGTTTTCTACCCCTGGTGCTAGAGAAGACGGGCAATGTCAACTTTTACCGGCACAAGGAGGCATGGAAGAATAATTTGCAGGAAGTCTACTGCTGTTTCCAGCACGCTCTGACGATCTGCTGCATCGGCGCTCATTTCCTGAGTACAATGACCCGAGCTGTTCGCAAATGGGACGAGTTTGTCCCGTCGCTCATAGAGGAAGGGATTCTCCTCACGCTCTACTCCATTTCGCGCGTATTCAGGACGCGACACACGGAGCTGTCCGCCCTGGTCACTCACATAGAAACCTCTCTCAGCCATGCAATCCCTTCTGTCACAGCCCACTGCTAGGGAAGGGTCAAGTTGATTTTCCTCCTATGGAATTCCGTCTTTGTAGCTGTTCTGGTTTCCTGTTGCGCTGCGACCTGCATACCACTATCATCACACGACGTGGAACAACGTCGGACAGTTTACCACCTAAAACATCCTGAAAGGCAGGTGAGACCATCTCGTTTCACTTGTCATATAATCACGAAACCGACCTCAGTTGCTTGATCGATAAGACGGCGCACTTGTAACCTGGAGGTCAAAGGTTCGATTCTCAAATTCGGTATTTTAGCAGTGTGATGTTGAGTAATTGTGATATCAAAAAAATTAATAGTTAACACAAATACGGTAAATTTGTTTTCACCTGCTTGCGTTTAGATTCAGACAGGTGTTCAGTCGTTAGTAAGATGACGTCGAGTAAGTTCTGTCTTACCTAAATTACAAGATTATCACATAAAGTCATTGCTGTTAACAATATCACACTTACATGGTTGGCATGCGCGGATATAGCTCTCTTGTACTGGGGGGGCACAATCTCACAATATACCTAACTAGCGGGTTGCACCCGCCGCTTCGCAAGCCTATCATACACTCACCACACCCCACACACACACACACACACACACACACACACACACACGCACACACACCCACACACATACACACACACACCAAAACCACCACCACCACACACACACACACCACGCACCCACCACACACACACAAACACACATCACACTCACCACACACACCCACACATATATGTCAATATTTTTCGTGTCACCCATCAATTTCTTGTCCTTAATGGAGCTCAAGAATGGCTCATCAGAATTTCGCGATCAATATGTCAAATGAAGACTACAACCCTTGCAAAAACATTGTCGCTTTGAGTTGATAGTTCGTCACGACATATTCCGAGAAGAAATGTCAGCTAGGTCAAAAAACGTAAATACTTTTTGTTTACCCATCCATTTTATGTCCTTACTCAACGTAGCTCAAGAACGGGTCATCAGAATTTCGTGATTGATATCTCAAATGAAAACTTGAACCCTTGCTTAAAACTTTCTATTTTTGAGTTGATACGCCGACGCCGTGGCGCGGTCACAACAAATTTTGAGAGAAAAAATTGTCATTTCGGTCGAAAAATGTGATTTTTTTGTGTCACCCATCCATTTTTTGTCCTTACCCCGTTTAGCTGAACCCTAGAGATATATTCTCTGATCCAAATGGACCTATAGGAAAAATTTCAGGTTTCTCGGACAATCTGTGTGGATTTGACAACTTTATTATTTAATTATTTCTTATTGGTCTTAGAATTCTAATAAGACTTATTTTGGGGCCTGTGCCCTCCTAACTCATTGAGATCTTTTTTTTACGGGATTAGTCTTAGAATTGGGAATTATTTTGGGGCCCGTGCCCCCCCAACTCATTGAGATTTTTTTTTTTTACGGGATTAGTCTTAGAATTGGGAATTAATTTGGGGCCCGTGCCCCCCTAACTTACACACTCACCACACACACCCACACATATATGTCAATATTTTTCGTGTCACCCATCAATTTCTTGTCCTTAATGGAGCTCAAGAATGGCTCATCAGAATTTCGCGATCAATATGTCAAATGAAGACTACAACCCTTGCAAAAACATTGTCGCTTTGAGTTGATAGTTCGTCACGACATATTCCGAGAAGAAATGTCAGCTAGGTCAAAAAACGTAAATACTTTTTGTTTACCCATCCATTTTATGTCCTTACTCAACGTAGCTCAAGAACGGGTCATCAGAATTTCGTGATTGATATCTCAAATGAAAACTTGAACCCTTGCTTAAAACTTTCTATTTTTGAGTTGATACGCCGACGCCGTGGCGCGGTCACAACAAATTTTGAGAGAAAAAATTGTCATTTCGGTCGAAAAATGTGATTTTTTTGTGTCACCCATCCATTTTTTGTCCTTACCCCGTTTAGCTGAACCCTAGAGATATATTCTCTGATCCAAATGGACCTATAGGAAAAATTTCAGGTTTCTCGGACAATCTGTGTGGATTTGACAACTTTATTATTTAATTATTTCTTATTGGTCTTAGAATTCTAATAAGACTTATTTTGGGGCCTGTGCCCTCCTAACTCATTGAGATCTTTTTTTTACGGGATTAGTCTTAGAATTGGGAATTATTTTGGGGCCCGTGCCCCCCTAACTCATTGAGATTTTTTTTTTTTACGGGATTAGTCTTAGAATTGGGAATTAATTTGGGGCCCGTGCCCCCCTAACTTATTGAAATCTTTTTTTTTACGGGATTAGTCTTAGAATTGGGAATTATTTTGGGGCCCGTGCCCCCCTAACTCATTGAGATTTTTTTTTTATTACGGGATTAGTCTCAGAATTGGGAATTATTTTGGAGCCCGTGCCCCCGAACTCATTGAGATCTTTTTTTTTACGGGATTAGGTATAATGAAATTTGAGAAACACCGCTTACCGAAAAAATCTGGGGGGCACGTGCCCCCCGTGCCCCCCCCCTATATCCGCGCATGATGGTTGGTACTGCTGGAGAAAGACTTGAATATGCTTATAAAGTTCAAAATTTGACTGACAACAGTGCTGCCAAAGATTTTCTTTCTCTTGAGGTAAGGCTTCATTGAACCAGCATGTTCAATGAATTATTAGTAAAACAGATCAAATCTTTTTTTTAATGAACATTTACTTAAAGAGAGGTCTGTAACACTCAGAGTACTTGCCCTAAGCAAATCTTTAATATTTTAAATTGAAAGTTCAATATAAAAGAAAGTTAGGTACCAACTATCACATTAACAATATCATCTTTTTTCTCTAGGTGATCGCTAATTTATACTTTCCGGGAATAGACGAGTCAGAATCTTGGTATTACGAAGCTATCTTCACTTATAACTTATACATGATGGGATGTTTGTTGATGATGGCAGGACCGACCCTCATGCTGACACCCATTCTCATTGCGTATCTCCATGGACAGTCCACTATCTTAGGGGAATTCATTCGTAAGATTGGTAGACCACACAGAGATATGGAAGGCAAAGATATCGTTTACATAGACATCGAAACCAATCAGGTTACGCGTGAATTGAACAGTGATGTTTGTTCTGGGTGGAGTGCCTTGGGGTATACCAGAACACGGCAGGACTTTCAAGACAGAAATAGCCAAAGAAATGCATCGCATAAGGACATTGCCCATGACCGACCATGTTCCGTTAGAAAGTGGCGACATTGGCACTACGAGCAATACTATGTGCGCTGCATTATCCGATTTCATCAAAAGCTTCTTCTGTTTCAAGAAATGGTAAGTATACCATTATTATAAACTGGTTGGAGACCATCTATTAGATCTATTGTGACCCAAGTATTTCATCAGTATCTACTAAGTAGTGAGAAAAAGTCTGTTGTATGAGCACGGTCCAACTGGGAAACATGAAAAATATAGTTTCTTGAAGAATGTGCCACTGTGGTTGAAGATCGGGACGGCTTTAAAATAATAATTAAATAAATTAAAACCTATCTCAAAAGGTCGATCTTTGGGATAGCGAGAATCCCACCGTTAAATTTTAACTTAATAATAATCGTAACCTGGAGGTCGGTGGTTCAAATCCTAAGAATATCAAAAATCAGTAAGGCGGATTTGAGTAATCCCGTAAAGTAAACAACAGCTATCCACATAACTTTCCATGTCTCATTATTTTTATGAGGATTGAGAAAATGGGTCACTTTAGTTGGTAGTAAGTAGATAATGAGAGAGAAACAGTCACGTTGCACTCATTACCTAATTAGGGAAAATGATTAGATTGATTAGAAAACACGCTTATAGTAGTACAATAATAGAGGGAAATAATAAAACATTTTGTCCACTTTGAAAACACATAGATGACCTTCACACTGCATCTAGCTGACCAAGCACATATGTCAACGCCTGATGAAAACGAACTTTCGACATTATGTAATCTCTATTAGGCTTATAATTATTTTCTGGTATAGACTTTCAAAGTATAACAGTAGATAAATACATAACACATACTCGAACCTAGAAATCAACTCACTAGTTAAAAGTTTTTTTTCCTATTAATCGCCTTATATGACAAGGGAACAGTCCATGATTCTATCAGCGGATAGCACACATGACAATAAAAAACTCATTAAACTTGGTGTTTCCAGATAACTAACATTCTGGGCATTATCAACACCATCACCCTTGCCGCTGTCAACGTGACCTTCACTCTATGCATCTACTTGCTGACTGTATCTGACATAACACTCTCCGCCATCAACCAGGTAAATGAAAAACAGTTCTATTGCTGCAAAATATACAATTAATAGACAAAATCGAGATCTTAAACATTAGTTTTCCGCATCTAGTGGTATTACAAAAACGTTTATGAATTCCACCCTTAATGATAAATCTCAATATATAAAATCCATTTACATTCATTCAATAACTCTTTGACTGTCAGAGCAAGTATTGACATGTTTGCTAGCCGAGGCCCCTAAGAAACTGTACTGGCACAAATTGAGTTGTGTCATGGCAGGTAAAGAGTTAATAATCAACGGAACTCCAAAACGGCTTGAATAAATGATTCCCAATTTGGCACAGTCCTTTTGTTATCTACGTACGTACTAAGAAAGGATTTTTAAAAATTCCAAATAGGACGCCAGACACAGCCAAAAAACTCAATGTGCCAAGTGCCGGGTTTGAAGCTAGTATATGTCATAAAAGGTTTCTCTTTTCCTCCTATATTAATCAACTCCATTCTCTACACAGATGAAATTCACCTTCATAACAATCGGCATATCCCTGCAGTACTACTACCTCTGCAACTGTTCTGAGCAGCTGCACAACTGCAACGCGTCTCTAGTGACTGCGCTGCGCCAAAGCGCCTGGTACTCCTGCTGCGCAGACACGCAGCGTAATCTGATTCTTCTCATGCGACGAGCGCACGCGCAGAATTACTTGCGCACCTACGCGGGAACCGTCACGTTGTCTCACGCCTATATGAGAGAAGTGCTGAGCAAGACGTTTAGCGTCGTCAACTTCCTTAATGCGTCGACGCAGCGCCGTGATGTGTGATGCTTTGATCGTTTACCACACAATTTTTTTTCAAACTAAATGTGTTTTCGATGGGGTGACTTTCCGAAATCTTAATGTCCCTTTTTAACCATGTTCAACAGAATTTTGGAGGCGTCAAAGATTAGTACTTTGGCTCTATAACTCCTGCACTCTGAGGCATACTTTGGAATGGTTAAATAAATGGCTTTATTTTTTATAAAGTCTTCAGTTAGAAATATTTCATCATCTTAAGAATTTTTGATGATGTTGAAAAAATGATCTTCAGTTTACTGTTCTAAAAAACCTCTAATTATAATGAATAAAAATAACTAGTTGTACCAACTTAATTATATTTTCTTGCTAAATGTAGCCCAAGTGAGCACTGAGCATGTTCCTGCTTAGGCCAAAAATAATAATTAGAAAAGGAACGCCCGCCGTGCCGTGAGTCAAATGAGGTTCTTAACGGAAAGCTAAAATACCTATAAAATTTTATTAAACTTTTACAAAAAAAAATACTTAATTCATCTAAAAAAAAATATTTTATCTATAAAATCTCAAAAAAAGTAAAAGAAAGATCAGTACCAGAGGAAAGCATACCAAGTACTCACCGAATTCCTTCTTCAAGGAGAAGGGTGTGCCGATGGCTTTGAGTTGTCCCCCGTTGATGATGGCAATCCTGTCTCCCAGCAGATCCGCCTCATCCATGAGATGGGTGGTCATCACTATGGTGCGTCCTTGCCGTTCTGACTAACCAGAAACCGGAAATGAGTTACACATTCTATCTACGACTAGAATATTAAAAGCTACGAGAGGGCATGGATGAAATGGTTAATGATTTGACCAGTCAAAAGCAGTTTCCCAAGGGTTTGATGGCTTATAAAGAAAAAGCCCAAGTTCTCATGATGCCGATGGTTGAGTGCACATAAAATTATGTGGTTCAGGACGAGCCAACTTTCAACTTAAGTTGCCTGGGTACCATCACAAGAACCCGTTAAAATTCTATTAGATCCATACATTTTGCTCGCAAATTTAACATATCAAGTAGGTCATGAAACACATTCACCATTAGTTAATTCAAGTCCGACTGAGTCCCGATTAAAATTTAATCAGAATCCATTCTTTGTGCGTAGATGAAAAAAACGAATCAGAGAGTCGTAAAATCTTTTCTACCCAATTTTCTCTACCTATTGGCATAATAGGACTAGGGCCAAATTATAAAATAGGATTAGAACAATGATAAGCTAGGCCTCAAGTCCCTCAAGCAGGAGTTTCAACCAATCACAGCACACTATGGCCAGACTTAAGGGACAGTCTGTCTTCTCTTAAATTTAATCCTGTTTTATCAATTGGCCGTAAAGAACCCCCGTTTCCTCACAGTCTTAAAACAGTGCACACAATGGCCCGACATACAGGCCAGTCTGGTTTAACTTAAAGCCGTATTTATGAACAGATAATTTTGTCTGAGCAATGTCTCATGCAAGGTATTAGCCAAAAATAATATGGGAAATCATGCTTGAGACAATGCTCGGACGGCGTTTTCTGTTCATAAATACGGCTGTTAAATTTAATCTTGTTTTATAATTCGACCCTTATACTTATTTCTGAAACGAGAAATCTTTAATGGCTGGTTCGAGATGCGTCTGCCAGGTTCCTACTCATTTATAATAATAAACATGAGCAAGGACCTGGCAGGGGCATCTCGACCCAGCCATAAACTATATGAACGAAACAATAATAACCTGCAAGATATCCCAGAGGCCGCGTCTAGCAGCCGGGTCCATGCCCGCCGTAGGTTCGTCCAGCAGAACAACTTTGGAGTGAGCAATGAGCGCGATGGCTACGGATAGTTTCCTCTTGAGACCACCGGAGAGCACGGTGGCTTTCGAACGGGCGTACTGCTCTAGGCCGTACACATGAAGGTAGCGGCTCACTTCTGACTTGAGCGTTTCGCCTGTGAGACACTTCAGCTGAATGGGAAAATATGTAATTATATTATAATAATACTCTTTAACCACCAGGCGAGGTTAATGCTCAAAGCTTTTTCTACCACCTAACCCTCGTTTTCTACCAGCTAACCCTATATTGATTACATGTACCTATTATTCGACAGTAAAAAAAGCGACCCTAATGTTCGACACTTTCTTTCCAACCCTCAAAATATTTTATACTAAGAAAATACAAACACAAGCGTCTCTGAGTCGATAGTATTCCTTTGTACTTTTCTCCTAATATGAACACTATGAACAGGGATTTTAAAATATCTCCGTGTAAAATTTTATGAGGATTGAAAAAAAAGTGTCGAATATTATGGTCGCTTTTTTCACTGTCGAATTATTGGTACATATACCCAATAAGAAATATTACTTCCGGCTATATCTACTCACATACTCAAATATATTAGGAAAAATCCAAGTATTGGATGGGATTCAATCCACGCGCTAGTCCATACTTTCCGTGTCTATGTGTAATGTCAGGGTGGTGGAAGGATTGAAACGGGTATTGAATTGGACGCGATAGGATAATGACTCCTTCCGAGTCATTATCCTATGTGTAGTGTAGTGTTTTACATTAAATGAATTTGAAATGAATTCATTTATTTTAGTTATTAAAATACAGATAGATGGACATGTCCATTTGTCCATACCCCAATATAAGGTTGCATACTCATATTGATGAGGAAAATTTCAAGCATTGGGTGGGATCCGATCTATGCGGATCACGGATCCATCCGCTGGATTGTTTACATTACAAGTGTAGCTCCGTAACCACATTGACTACCAATGCTTGGTGGTCGATGCACTTGAGTTACAGTGTTACTGGTAGTCAAGTGGTTAACGCGCTAGTCTGGTAATCCAGGTAGCGTAGGGATCCGTTGGCTTGAATCCCACCGAGTGCATGAATTTTTCCTCATTAATTTAAGTTTGTGACCACATAATAATAAGACTCTGAGGGTTAGGTGGTAGAAAATGCTTTGAGCATTAACCTCGCCTGGTGGTTAGCTTCCACTAAAGAGTATTATTATTATTATATTACTTTTATACTTTTTACATTTTACTATTTACCTTTCTTAAATTTTATACCTCATGTTTATATCTATACTTGTCTTATAGTGAGTAGCATATAATAGGTTGATCCCCATTTATTGTGAGGGAATCAACTGTTTGTTTTTCACTTTAAATAAATAAATTCAAATTCAAATATTGAGTATAGTAAATATTTGGCATTGAATGAAGTCAGGGAACTTTCAATTTGGACTAACCTTGGCGAAGAAAGTCAGATGGTCCTCGACTGTTAGTTCTTCAAACAGCAGATTGTACTGAGGGCAGAGACCCAGGCTCTCCCGCACTTTGCCCATTTCATACCAGATGTCGTGGCCGTCGATGTAAGCAGTGCCGCAGGTGGGAGTGATGAGGCCTGGGGGGAAGTAGAACAAAATCCGTCGACAAACAAGAATGATTATCGAATCAATTCACGGTCCTCTATTATTATTTTTATTATATTACGCTTTATTAGTTATCTAGACAAATTACAATATTTACAATACGATACTATGAAATTATAAAGAAAAAAAAATATATAGATTGAACAAAGAAACAAGAACAAAGAAGAGAATAAAGCGAGTCCGACCTTTAGGGAGGACTCAAAAAATAGCTACCTAAAGGGCGGGGTTATTGCCTGTGGCAATCTCTTCCACCCAACCCTTATTCTTCCAAAGCGGAGGTTTTTTTAGTGGCTAGGATGTATAGGTTTTAGAATTGGAACCTCACTCCTTATTTTGAATGAATTAGAAAAAATTTACCTTCTCTCCACAAATAAAAATCAAAAAGTAGCTCAGTGGTCAAGGTGTCTCGCGTCGGTCTGGTCATCCAGAGGTTCAAATACCGGCCAGGACGTGACAAGTTATCTTCCTACTTTAGGATCCCGACCACATAGAAATACGTCTTTGGCTTACTACTGGAATAATGGTACTCATTAGTCCTAATCTGGTAGCATAAATAAGGCGATCTTATTTTATTAAACATGCATTACTTTAAAAATGTTGATTTCTCAGCTAAAGTAACAAGTGGTTGATAACTCACCGGTTAGCATGGACATGGTTGAAGACTTCCCGGCTCCGTTGTGGCCCAGCAGCACAGTTATCTGATTCTGGTACATGTCCAGCGTGAGATTGTCCACCGCTTTCTTGCCGTTCTTGTAGACCTTGGTGAGGCCTCGGAGTTGTATCCCGCTCGCGTTCACACTCGCGTTGCATCTGCTCTTGTAACCTGCGATAAAGTTGGTAGTTAACACGTAGACGACCGGGTGTACCACCGGTGGTACACGCACGTTCGTACGGAATGGACCGGGTGTACCACCGGTGGTACACGGGGTCGGATAGCCATCGCCGGTCCCACAAGAGAATTCACGAAAAACCATGCCGGTCGTCTAAGTGTTAAGATTCTAAAAAAACCCACATATTCTTATGTGCGATCAACCATCGCAAGGACTTGGATTTTTCTAAGAGACATTGAACCCTTGAGAAACAACAAGCTAGTCTGGCTTGTAGGGGTGATTTGTCTGACCTCTGTTCAAGTAGGAATTCCAGTCAGTGCAACATTTTCTTTCGAAACGTTTCGGAACATTTTGCGTCAAATCTTAAAGGGATAGTTTTGCAAAGCAATGTTTCAGTCGGTGGGATTCGATCTCATTTGATTCTGAAGGAAGAGCGGAGCATGAATCTTTGCGAAATTGCGAGGCAAATGACCTGCCATATAGACCTCTAGAAAGACTTACCCAGCCAGTAGGTGGCCTGGATGGGGTAGTACCACGGAAGCGGCAGGCCAGAGGGGCCGGGCCACAGGGCCTCGATATAGAGGGCGGCTAGGAAATGGGCCGAGGCCATGAGCAGCATCATGCAGAGGATGTGGCCCATGCAGAGGCTGTCGTCAGGGGTGACCTTCTTCCAGATGTTGTGCCACTGCAGGCCCTCCCCTGCAACAGTTTAATAATATTAATAATGCGGTGTCCGTGAGATAGGTATTGATACCTAAATGACGGTGGTGAGAGGATTATATGGACGCCCAGATCCAATGTCTAGGCTCCTTTCATGTCCATTGATTCTATTTTCTTTTAACGTCCGGACTTGAGGTAGACAGGACGGGGGTTTTACCCTCCATTCGCTGGGAATTGTACCGGCTACCCACATAAACCTCACCCAGCCTGGGTAGGGCCGGAATTTGACAGTCTCACATGTTCAGAGGGAACAGAAGTTTCTGTGCGAAAAGTCTGCTCCAACCGGGAATCGAACTCAGGATCTCTAGACTACGGGCAGTAGTCACAACCGTTACGCCACGGAGGCTGGCAACTGTTTAATAACAGACATCTTGAATACCCAAAATTTTGAAGAAACTAGATTTTCTAAAATCTCTCTAAATTGACAGGTCTTGCGAAATGGAAAAAATCTCCCACCTAAGGAATTTCTTGTAAAAAATTTAAGTTTCTTAACATAAATCAAAAAATCTGGTGTAAACATTACACGACTTTTCTTATCCTATTAGGAATGGGAACGGAACCAAAGGCCATTGGTGACTAAGGTAATACCTACAAATCAATGAAATTCGTAATCAGCACCTCAAAATTATTGGATCTACGATAAATAATAAAAAAGTTGGTCTAATCGGGACCCTCAAAAATACCGGTAAATTGGAGCCGGGTTCCAAAAATCAAGATATCAAAAAAAAAAAAAAAAAAAAAAAAAAATGATCAGAGTAAAACCCCTATTATTTTTTTATTTTAAGAAAATGTTGTTCTTGAACTTTTTTTGTCCAATTCAAATCTTTAATCAATTCAAAGCGACCCTTGCGGCCGATCTCTGCGGCCCTGCGGCCGATTTCAACCAAAAGTTTTGTGGTTTGTCTGGTGTATAAAATCAATATCCATACCAATGTCAAGCCTCTAGCTCTTACCGTTTTTGAGATATATTGTTCACACACACACGGACCCACAGACCAATTGCCGAAAACAACTTTTTTGGTATTCTGAGGCTATGATTCGTCTAGAGATGTAAAAAAACTGGTCAAATTTGCGACGAATACTTTCCTTATTATAGGATAAGGAAAGTAAAAAAAAGAACATCGGAAATGAGTCCACACGGCTGGAAGCCAATGAGGTCAGAGCACTCACGGGTACTGTCCTCGCGTTACACCGCGGGTTAAGTAGAAACAGATTAGAGGTATTGCAAAGACAAAAGCTCTCATGGACTTTCAGCTAAAGCTCTATTAAGACTAATGGAGACTCATGTATGTGCATTATCCTTTCATACATGAACGGAAGCTTACCTGTACCCTCATACATGAACAGAAGCTTACCTGTGCCCTCATACATGAACAGAAGCTTACCTGTGCCCTCATACAGGAACAGAAGCTTACCTGTGCCCTCATACAGGAACAGAAGCTTACCTGTGCCCTCATACAGGAACAGAAGCTTACCTGTGCCCTCATACAGGAACAGAAGCTTACCTGTGCCCTCATACATGAACAGAAGCTTACCTGTGCCCTCATACAGGAACAGAAGCTTACCTGTGCCCTCATACATGAACAGAAGCTTACCTGTGCCCTCATACATGAGCAGAAGCTTACCTGTGCCCTCATACATGAACAGAAGCTTACCTGTGCCCTCATACATGAACAGAAGCTTACCTGTGCCCTCATACATGAACAGAAGCTTACCTGTGCCCTCATACATGAGCAGAAGCTTACCTGTGCCCTCATACATGAACAGAAGCTTACCTGTGCCCTCATACATGAGCAGAAGCTTACCTGTGCCCTCATGCATGAACAGTAGCTTACCTGTGCCCTCATACATGAACAGAAGCTTACCTGTGCCCTCATACATGAACAGAAGCTTACCTGTGCCCTCATACATGAACAGAAGCTTACCTGTGCCCTCATACATGAGTAGGTTCTGGAAGGCGTACCCCATGGCGGAGTTGGAGAAGGAGGCGGTGAACAGTTTCTGGTGGAAGCTCATGAGGGAGTACTTGGGCTGGAGGATGATGTAGGGGGAGTAGGTGCCAAACCAGACCAGCCCGCCCACCGTGGCCGCCGTGCTTCCTATACGGGGGAAGTAAATGATTTTAGTTATCATATTTTGTGTAATTAGAACATTAAATAACTTTATTTAAAAACGTTCATTTGAAATATTTTCTTCATAGTCACTACTCTCTTTTCGAATGATCAATTCCATCTTCATACCCCAACAACGACTCTCCACTCCTCCATCTTCTCCTTGCTCTTCTTATGCACATACTCGCTGCACGCTGCGCAGCAATGGGAATTATGGGTCGTACCCATCCTAAGAGGATTGGATAACCGTTCTTCCATTTATCAGTTAGCCTTTCAGTTAGCGTAGTGATAAATGCTTGAAATTGGGTTTTTATTTAAAGAGAGGTCTATAACAATCGAAGTGCTTGCCCTGAAATTGGGTTACTTTAGTTCATATTTTTGTGTTACTCACAATCGTGATATCACAATTACTCAAACTAGCTTTACTAAAGTTTTACTGAACTCGGCCACTTGGGTTCGGTGAAGCTATTGAGGTCAGCACAATACAATACTCTCTTTATTCTGAAACAATGAGACTAAAGACCCAATAATTATGAGACAGGATTAAATTGTAGATAAGCCAAACTGTAGCCTCACTTATTAAGAGTTGGCTAGCCTGTTCTCTTGAGTTCTCTAGCGAGACACTGGTTTGATCCCTGTTTAACGTCCCTCAGCTAGACTTTTGTTATGATGTTACCGTTATTCATGTGTCTATGTAACGCGAAAAAGATAAATAGGGTTTGTCCATTCTTTTTTATTTATCAATTTTGACAATAATTCAAATAGGAATAGGTATTTATATTATTATTACAAAAACAATAATAATAAATTATTATTATTATTACTTTAAAGGTAGTTGTACCCCGGAACCGCTTGCGCATTACTTCAGGGCACTGTAGCTTTACATCCTTTAGCTTTAATATAACCCCGTTAAGTATAATGGAACCCCCGTTCATGTAAAAAAAAAAAAAAAAAAAAAAAAGAAAAACATCCATGTCATTCCGTAAACAAAAAAAAAAAAAAAACTCGGTCAGAGTTTTTTGTTGCGTCCGAGATTCGAACCCGCAACCTCCGGGTCTGCAATTTCGTACCTTGGTTGAAGAGCACGGACACGAGGAAGCACTGAGTGATGGCGGAGAGGGAGTAGATGACCAGGATGAGGAAGAAGAGGATCGGGTTGGAGAACTTGATGACGCAGCCCTGCGGCCACTGCGCGGTGAGTAGTAGGACAATAGCCAGGGAGGGCACTAGCCAGAGGATCTGGGACTTGAGCATCCAGGCGGTCCAGTGCAGCCAGTTGGGCAGACCCATCAGCTTCATGGCTTCCTGGAAGTGGACAGTATTATTTATTTTCTTTATTTAGTATATCTACGGGATCTAACCCATATTACAACAATTGGCCCTTCTTCTTTTTCTTTCACTTTGCCTTTTCCCAAACCTACTTGGGGTCGGCATTTGTTCCATGAATCCTTTCCTTCCATATTTTTCTATTTAGCGCGTCCTCTTTTCTCCAGTTTTTCTCTCTTAGGTCTTCTTCAACTTTGTCTCTCCATCTCATCTTTGGTCTTCCTCTCTTTCTTTTACCGCTTATTTGAAGTTCATGTATTCTCTTACTCACATAGTTTTCATCTCTTCGCTCTATATGTCCAAACCACCTCAGCCTACTCTCTTGTATTTTCTTTGCCAGAGGTCCTACTTTCACTGTACCCCTAGTGCGCTCATTTCTCACCCTATCTCTCCTTGTTATTCCACACATCCATCGTAACATTTTCATCTCAATTAAAACTACAAAATAAAACTTAAACTAAGTACCTAAGTGAAATGTTGTCAGAAAAAAAATCTGGTGTAAACATCATACGACTTTCCTTATCATATTAGGAATGGGAACAGGACCAAAAGCCACTGGTGACTCATAGGTAACAGTTAGCTAAAAATAAATTTCAAATTCGTTATCAGCACTTTTTTTCTTTTTTTTTTCAATCTTTTTTTTTGTAAAGGGCGCTCTTCACACCTGGACCGAGGTGTTTGATATTACCAACTCTCAGCACACACGAGAGGATTTCGGGTGAGGAATGAGGATTTCGCTTTCTTCGCACATTGCATAATTATCAGATTTTACGGCGCTCATACAATTTCTTCTCCTACTGCTCGTATCAAGCTCGCCGGGAGGCGAGCGCTCGTCAAGTAGCCCACGCCAGGCGACCTATATTAACACGACACAGAGTTTATATATATTTTGATTTTACAGAAAACACAGTAATTATTTAACTTCTAACTATCAGGCTACATTTTTATTTATTTTATACATGACAAGTACCTAAATGGTTCAAATATATATAACAATAACAGTTTACATAATTCATAATATTTTTAACTGAACTTATGCTAGTTTCTTTTGGCTGTCGTCATCCCACACTAAGGGACCACACCTATGAAGTATGGTCCTTGTGTCGTGGGATGCAGATATTACATCAGTTTTTGTTTCCCTTGATTCTACATTAAACTTTTCAAGTTATCAACGTGATCATATTTATTCGGCCCTGTACTTAGACGGCGAGCCCCAAAAAAAAAATTTGAATCTACCTTCATCTTGGTTTCCTTCTCCACCGCCACGGCGCGAATCGTGTTGATGGCGGGGTACACAAAGCTCAGCAGGATCACGAGGGAAATGAAGGCCGTGAGGGCGGGTAGAATGGGGTCATCTTCGTACGGAGGGTAAGGGAACCGTTGGAACTGAACGAACGGGAGGACAGATGTGGTGAAGTGCTCGATGTACGCTTTCGAAATCGCGTCCTGTAGGAGAAGGAAGTCCTCTTTGCAATAACCTGCGAAAAAAAAAATCAATTCACTCAAACATGAACATCAGAAAACTAATTCGAGGTCAATTTTACCTCTCGATACGGGAAAATAACCTCTTTTTAAGAGAAAACTTAATATATAAGACAAGAAAATCCTGATGATCCCTTGAGTTCTCTTACATCCAGGTTCGACTGTAATAATAATGCTCTTTAGTAACCACTAGGAGGATAATACTCAAGAGCATTTTCTACCACCTAACCCTCAGAGTCTTATGTGGTCAAAAACTCAATATAATGACCGAAACATCCATCTAGTATTGGGTGGGATCCAATGAACGGATAACGGATCCAACAATTTTTTTTAATTCTAAATTTGGTTACAGATGTTTGTAAGGGATACCTTCCGGTGCGCCTGTGTTGACCCAACACCTAAATGGGAACACTTCTCTTCTATCAAAGGGCAGGCATACTATGGGATGGGAAGAGTACCTGATTCACCCCCCCCCCCCCCCCCCCCCCCCTACAGGATGGAGTGCACTGGTAGTCAAGTGGAACAAGCTAGTCTGGTAATCCAGGTAGCGTAGGGATCCGTTGGTGCGAATCCCACCCAGTGCATGAGTTTTTCCTCATTTATTTGAGTTAGGTGGTAGAAAATGCTTTGAGCATTAACCTCGCCTGGTGGTTACCTTCCACTAAAAGTTAAATTAAACTTTCCTTAGAAGCCCACATTTTTTGTATTAGCTTAGGGAAAGTGTTGCTTTGTAAACTATATGTATATTGATTCTAAATAAAACAATTTATCTTATCTTATCTAAAGAGTGTTATTATTATTATAATTCGAAAAATGATAAAGTAGGGGAAGCGTACCTGGTTCGCCCCCCGCCAAGCTCATCTTGTCCCGGGGTCCGAACCTCTGGTATAGCGGGAACATCAGGTAGGTGCGCCAGTTCTCGTCCCCCACCCCCTCTATGCTATCCTCGGAGCGGTGCGAGATGATGCGAGAGGCGCCTGGGAACCGCAGCGTCACCTGAGAGTTGAGTAATAATAATAATAATATCGCCTTTTAAATACTGCCCGATAAGAACTATTAAAGTCCCATTATTCCAGCAGTAAGCCCAAGACATATTATTATGTGGTAAAAATCCCAAATGGGAGGATAACTTGTCATGTCCCGGCTGGGTTTCGAACCCACGACCTCTGGAACTTCTGCATTCACAGAGTGCCGCCTTTACCAATAAGTGAAATTTAGGGCCACTTTGTGAAACAGGAGAAAAGTTAAACTAAGCCTGACACGCCCTCGAGTAGGAGTTTTCAACCAATCATAGCGCACTGTAGCCCGATCTAAGGGATAATGTCCAGTTAGTAAAAATCTAATCCTGTTTTTTAATTCGGCCTAAATAACTAAATAAATGAATGTGTAGAATGAACATGTATTTTTATATATAAAACAGCTCTTCGAAACGCAAATCATCAGGTATTGTATATTATAAATGAGGTACAACACAACCCACAACAAATAGGGTAATAGTACCTCATAAACTCACTATATTTAATGTATACTATGTAAAATTAAAATAAATAAAGAGTATTATGTTAAAAAAAAAAATATATATATATAGTGCCCAGGATGTTCACAGCAAATTTTAATAGGTATCGCAGAAATACTGGACCATTCCGTTTCTTTTATATTTAGGTCCCTTTAAGGGACTAAAGAGTCCCTGCACTTAGGGACTCTTTAGTCTCATTCTTGTAGGATGAAGAGAGTATTGTATTTACCAATAATTCAGCCTCTCTCTGGTCGCTGCTCACATCAAAGCAGCTCCTTATGAGGTATGAATGAACTCCAAAAATCCAAAGTACAGAGGGGAATATTCTGACTTCGCTAGGGTTCGCACTTATCACCCAAATGCCCAACCTATACCTAACCGTGAAAAACTAACACTGCGCGCGTTGGCTGGAACTTGGCCTGGCGTGTGGACCTAGATGATTTTACTCGAAGTTAATATCCGTCAATTTAATTCCCACCAACCTTTACTTGGCGGCTCAGGTGATGTCTGCCGGAGATCTCGTCTTCAAAAGCCACCCCAGCAATGTACTTCTTCATGGCATTTGGCTTGGTCAAGGCATCTTGTAGTTTCGTCGAATCAAAGAACGATTCCTCTGAGAAGCAAATAATCAACTAAATTGTAAACCAGGGGGTAGGTATAGTAACCCGGGTATTACTCGGACACTAGAATATCCAGGTATCATCAGCCCTAGTAGGTCTGTAGTAAGTCAAAGTAATGTAAGTAAAGTTATTACATTTGTGTTGATCAATTTCGTGATATCACAACTACTCCAATTCGCTTTACTAAATCTAAGCTGACACCGGGACTTGAACCACCGACCTCCAGGTTACAAGTCCGTCGCCTTTTCGATCAAGCTACTGAGGTCGGTTAGGTATATAAACTTATGGTATCTGAAGTAATGTATTAACATTAATCAATTAAGTAGTGTGTCTACTCTTGTCTATAATGGAGAGGCACACTACGGGATGAGCAAGGTACAACCACAGGCGTTTATAGTAGCTGCTGTTTCATGGCTATGAAAAATAAAAGGGTGTGAAATATTTCAGTTAGAAAAATCGCCTTTTTTGTACTACCTGACTAGAACAAACAGGTCCCATTATTCCAGAAGTAAGCTCAAAACGTATTATTATGTAGTAAAAAATCCCAAACGGGAGAATAACTTGTCATGTCCGGACTGGGTTTCGAACCCGCGACCTCTGGCTTATTAGACGCAGCGACACCTTGACCACTGAGCTACCTGGACGAACAAGCTCTCGTGTTGAAACTTACGATTATAGCCGAGCACAAAGCCGGCTCGGGACATCACTCGGTCTAGTTCGGGATGGTAGGGGGAGTACGCGATGGTCCAATTCCTGGAACAGACATGTATGTTATGGTTTCTTGGTGTTATTACTCGGTAAATATGACGTCACAAATACGTATTATCCGTTTTTTTCCGACTCGACAACTTAAAAGACTTTTTAAAGTTTTTCACAACCGTTACACCACTGAGGCTGGCTGGACCAATTGACTCCTGTGAAAGTCGGTAATTTCCATTTGATTGTATAAAAAGTTCGCTAAGTTCATCTGTTTACTAGCAACTAGTAACAAATCATTCTATTATGGACTTCAATGTCACCAACACTTAAAACTAGATAACGAACTCTGTTTGAGAATGGAAGTACCCTTTCTGCACAGGAAATAGCATTCAACTGCCTCAATAGAAAATGGCGGACAACATAGCATATATGGTTTCCGCCTTTTTCTATTGCAAAGTGCTTCACAAGAGATGCCCTGAGAGCATTGGGAGTTCTTTATCTATTTATTGTGTAAAATCTATGGGTAATCCATGTAGCGTAGGAATCCGTTGGCTCTATTTGGTTTTAACAGCCTTGTATTCAGGAGGTGGATTTTATCCTCCAATCGCGGGAAATCGTACGAGCAACCTACAATAACCTCAGACAGCTTGGGTTGGCCCAAAAATACCGACCCCACGTGTTCTTAACGAAGTTACTTCGGAAAGAACATATTTTTTGTTTGAAAATTCTTTCTAATACGACGACATAAGATCTTTGGACCACAGGCACACAACCGTTACACCACGGAGGCTGGCTGGACCGATTGTGTTTTGAAAGTCGATAATTTCCATTTGATTGCATAAAAAAGTTGTTCATTATTAAATCAGTCCGTTAGCGACTAAGTTTTAAAATAGTTATCAAATTTGTGTAAATCACTTCCGTAATATCACAACTCCTCAATCTCGCTTTTTAATAAATCTACGCTGAAACCGGGACTTGAACCACCGACCTCCAGGTTACAAGTCCTGCCGCCTTATCGATCAAGCTACTGAGGTCGCTTAAAAAAAAAAAAGATGAGTGTTTCACAGCCTTTTTTATTTCGTAGCCGTGAAACAGGAGCTACTGTAGACGCTTGTGGTCTGTGTTGTAGCCTGCCCATCCCGTAGTATGCCTCCCGTCTGATGGGCGAGAAGTGACACAATACTTCCCATTTAGGTGCTGGGTCAACACGAGCGTACCGGAAGGTATCCCTTACAAACAATTGTAAACAAATTAAGAATACAAATTTTTGTCGGCATCACGGGGGATCGAACCCGGGACCTTCCGCATGGCAAGCGGGTGCTTAACCACTGAGCTAATCGCGCGCTCTTTAGCAACTAGTTGTCATAGCGGACTCACCTCTCCCATCTGGTGCACTTGGTGGAGAAGGTCTCGTACTTGGTGGGCTCGGTGTAGCGCGTCACCTCCACACAGTTGCGGATCAGGATCAAGATGGCGGAAAAGAGAATCGGGACGCATATCTCGATAATGGTCTGGGTCAAGTGCCGCCGCTGCAGAAGCCAGTTCTTCCACATGAGAAGACAGAGGCGGGACCACCAGGTGGGCATGGTGGCACCTGAGAATCAAGGACAGAAAAACATTCCTTAGAAGTGTTCCTTAGGGAGAGCCACAAAAATTATAAAAAAAACAAAAACTAAATATACATTATTACATTTACTTTAATTTAAAATAATTTTCAGAGGCAGGTATAACTACCAGGCAAGGTTAATGCTCAAATTTTCCAGTTTCTCGAGGCTATTTAAAGAAAAACACAAAATAAAAGCAAAACAGAGCAATAATGAAAAAGTTATTATAAAATTAAAAAGCAAAATTAAGTTTAGTGAGGTGTTTGTTTAGTGCACCTAGGCCCAAGTACATAGACGCTATTAAATAAATCAACTTTCTACACAATCAAATGGCTAATGGCCGTGCTTAATCAGGCTGTTAGTGACTATGAACTTGGGCACTAGTGAATTGTGTGTAAGATTTGGCTTTCGTTTCTCCGAAATGATGTTATGCTGTTTTCCACTCAAGAAGAATATAGTCAAGAAGATGTCAGAAGGAATTTACTTGATTATTATTTATTTTGCACTCATAATTAGTACTTTTTTTTCTATTTTAAATATGATACTTGTTTATATGAACAAATGTTAAATAAATGAAATGATGATGATGATTATTTTTACCATCAGAAACTAATTACATACGTATTATTATCACTAGTTATGTAGGAAAAATGGCAAAAAGACAGAAATGTCCATATTTATAATCTAGTAGAAAAATGGAAATACTTGCACATAACGATCAACGCGACATGTTCATTATGTCCAAACCATTGTCATAATAGTCCATCGGACAGATGCAATAAAATTTGAATGCTGAATCGATTGTCAACACGCGAATGTCACAAATCATTAACATAAAGACGTGATTGTCTTGAAGAAACTTTGGATATTCCATGCTGGCAACCTCCGGTACAGTAGAAGATTGTCAGCGAATATTAATATGGACCGGAGCTGTTGAGATGATCGAGAATTTGCATACAGAAAGAAAACACATTCAGGCTCGTTAACAAGAGGACGCATGTTCACATCTCAGCAGGGACGGAATTTCGGGACAGAAAGATGATCTCGGTAGCTCGATCACTGGCGGACTCGTAACCTGGAGATCGTTGGTTCGGAGTTCTGAGCTTTGGCATATTAATAAGTTCGGGTTTTATGCAACTAAATTGCATACAAAAACAAAACACATTCAGGTTCCTTACCCAATATTCAACAAAGAGTCCGTCACGACTTTTGATTGCTTTTAAACAATCCAATGTCGATACGACTTTAATTCAATAATTCAACGATCAATTTCTAGACGGGTTTGATTCCCGGCGGCAATGGACTTTTCCGTCTCTGCTTGAACTGCATAGTACGAGCAAACAATATGAGTCACTTGTGTGGATGATGAGATTGGGAGTCTCGTGACATGATAACACAAAGACACCACACACACATTACACATAAAGAATTATAATATGAAGAAGAAAATAACAAATACACTGCCAATTATGGACACAATACTTCCTCGTGAGTGCATCACATTGGATGCACAAGGCAATTTCGAGATTTTATACTAAATTACTTTGGATTTAGCGGTTTTTGACGATTTTCTTCAAATTTGTATTATATGGTAAGTACCGTTTTTTTTATATAAAAAACCATAAGTTCTAATATTAGAAAATTGTCGGAAGTAAAAGTACACTGACTAAGAGATGAAGAATCTTGTACTAATTCAAACAAAAAGCGACCTTATGTCGATTGTTCAAAAATAAAAAATTCCGCGATTAACAGGAATGAAATAAATTGATAAAAACGCAAATGAATATTATTACCAATGGAAGAGACGTCATTTCTGATCACTCGAAAATAAGTCAAAGTCCGCATCTGGTGACTCAATGGTAACAGTGAGGAAAAATCCATGTCAAATTCATAACCAGCACCTCAAAATCATTGGATTTGATATGTCACAAACCCCATCTAAGATGTATACCTATTAATAAAGTTAGTCTAAGCGGGACCCTCAAAAATACCGGTAAATTGGGTCCGGGTTCCAAAAGTTCAAGAAAAAAAAAAAAAAAAAAAAAGATCAGGGTAAACCCCTATTATTTTTTGTTCTAAAAATACGTTGTTCTCTAACTTTTTTGTATTTTTCACCAAACTGAAGGAACGTCCCATTTGCGTCCCATTTTTGCGGCCCTGCGGCCGATTTCAACATAAAGTTCTGTGGTTCGTTTGGTATATAAAATCATCTTCCATTCCGAATTTCAAGTCTCTAGCTATTACATTGTTTGCCGAAAACATTTTTTTTTGGTTTCGTCCAGAAACATGAAAAACTGGGTCGTTCAAATTTTCGACGAATACAATACTTTCCTTATCATAGGGTAAGGAAAGTTATTAATCGGGACATTAGTGTTGATCCGACCAACTCTAAAGTACATTAAATAAAAGTATTTCAAAGTTATTATCATATTGTGTTAATCACAATCGTGATGTCACAATTACTCAAACTCATACTGCAATATGTTTACCTTACTTAGAACCACCGAACTCCAGGTTACAAGTCTGCCGCTCTATACATAATTATATATGAAGCAACTACTACTGAGGTCGATCACTTAAGTGCCATTTAAATTTAATAATCCGTTATCAACTGTGCAAAAAAAATTGAAAATTTAACGACCGAGTAGAATATTAATCAGTGAATCAATATTTAAGAGACCATTCCGTCGTCTATGCAGTTGGGCCCTAGAGCCTAGAGTTCCACCACATGTACGAGTATTTAACTAGGTAAGGTATTTGCCACAAACAACCAACCTGAACCATGAGGTTGAACAACGCTGACCCCAAATAGGTTTTGGAAAGGGCAAAGTGAAAGAAGAAAAGATGTACATTTGGATTTTACACTAACCATCACTCAATCACTGTGAATTTTTGTTGTTTTTCAACAGCATCGTCGTATCACGACGGAGATTTTACCCTCTATTTGCAGGAAACTCAAAAACCAGGTACCTACTCTAAATCACATGACCCAGCCTCAGTGGGTGCGGAGTTCGAATTTGAAAGGTCCTAACTTCGCTGGACTGTTGCACTCACTCTGGCCTTACTGTTTTCTCTCAAATATAGGTGTAAGACATTTTGCGCACAATTGAACGTTTTGACCGTATCTGACAAAAACTTGTTTCTTCTGCTCATGCGCTCATTCCATTAATTGAACTAGCGTACCGTAAAAATTTACGTACGAATTTTGCGCAAACTGTCTAAAAAAAACAATAAAATTTCATCCAAATCACCCACCTGAGGCAGTGTGAACCTGAGGCAGCGGTTAAGAATTGCAATAGCAATACTTAACCGCTGCTCACTGGCACTTGGTCTCATGAATCAGGGTTTTGGATATTATTCTAAGTAAATTCAATGCTTTATTAGATACCTCTAATAAAGCTGAAAGATTAGATAGCTCTCTGCAGTCTCTGCAGCCAACATTACACATCGATCGGTTACATGAGACTTGTATTGCCTAATATTGGGGTGAAATGTTAGTACACCTCCTCGTGGTTCACCCTGGGCAATGCATTGACATGCGGCTAAAGTACTGACAATTTTGGCGATCAAACAATCACTGCCATGAGATTTCCCGATCAAGTTTATTACATAATTATGTCTTCTCACTTTGAGATTAGTAATAAAGCCATACGATAAATTAAAAATTGTATTGCCTACTACTCTGGTACCCGCCAGACAACCGAGTATTATCAGATTCATTAGTAGGGAGAGGGACCTACCTGAAATAATTGCAATTAAAAGATTAGGACTAACAACTAAACCGCGCTCAATCACTGTACGACTGAGACTTTGAAGTTGTTGAAAATCAATTTGAAGTGGTTGAAGGTAAAGAGAATATTTGCAAAGTAATGAGATCATTAGAATTTACTTTATAACTCGAAACAAGTACTGGCGAATAGGCACTTGAGACTCGAGATGAAAGATTAGATACCTCTCTGGGAAAAGGATTTGAGAGACAAAAGATAAGTGTTTTTATAGACATTTTTCCATTTCCTAACCATGAATCAACAGTTACTTAATCGACATGTGTGCTCACAAGTTTATTTTAAAAGATGAGTGTTTCATTGCTTTCTTTTAATGAAACAACAGCTACTGTAGACGCTTGCTCTCTGTAACACAATACTTCCCATTTAGTAGTAGTCATAATGGCAGAGTGAGTTAGCGCGGTAGGCATTGCACGCACGGTGACCTGGGTTCGATCCCCAGCGGGGTAGCAATTTTTGAGCTCTGTACTTGGATGTTCGGGTCCACTCATACCTCGTGAGGAAAAATGACTAGTGGCGGCATTACCAGAGTAAAAAGAAATTAATGTAATAGAATAATTCAAAAAGTAAAGGAGGCTCTTCGTAATGCTGCGCTACCCACAAAAATTGTGCTCGAGAACTGACTTTTATAATAGTGGTCGAGTGGTTAAGGCGCTAGTCTGGTGATCCAGGTGGGGTGGGGATCCCTAGGTTGGAATCTCACCCAATGCATGAATTTTTACCAAAGCAACTGCTGGAATATTGGGACTCTTTAGTTCTCGTCGAGCAGAGCGGATAAGTCAAAAACAGGAGCAGCTCCCCCAAATAAAGCTAGATAAACCTACCCCGGAAGACTCAGCACGATTCAAAGCCCTTCAAAGAGCATAATCGAATGCATGGCTTCATGCAATGCCATCCACCACTGTTGGTACCAGACTAGATGACATATCCTTCAGATGTTGTGTGGGATTATGATTGGGATGCCAGTTATCACCTCCCCATGTATGTGTATGGGGTCAGCGTGTTGAGGGGAAGGGATTGCATGGACTCAGTTGCTCCAAGAGTGCAGGCCGTTTTTCACGCCATTCTGAACTCAATCAAATCATCCATCGAGCATTGTCAGCCATCGGTCTCCATTCTACATTAGAACCATCCGGCATTTATTGCAATGACGAAAAAAGACCGGACGGGATGACACTTATACCTTGGAGCAAAGGCCAGCATCTTGTGTGGGACGTGACCTGTGTGGATACGCTCGCTGCCTCGTACATACAAAGGACCTCACAAGAGGCTGGCGCAGCAGCAGAAGTTGCAAGTGATAAGAAGATGGAAAAATACGAAGCATTAACACAGAAACACAGCAGTATTGTTTTTATAGCTTGGCTGTCAAACACTGGGACCATTTTCTCGGCAGTTCAAGTCTTTGGTAGACGTGATTTCAGACAAGTTACAACGCACATGTGGTGATACCAGGACCGGGGCATTCTTACGCCAGCGACTGTCATTGTCAGTCCAGCGTGGAAAAGCCTCGAGCCTGGTAGGCATCATATGTCGGGAGAAGAACGATGACATGTTTGTTGTTTAAAGATTTCAAAATAATATTATTTAAAACATGTAACCTTTTCTAGCAAGAGTAAAGTAGCAATTATTTGCATCAGAGGTTAAAAATAAAAAAATTAAGTCAAATTTGTAATCCAGGGCGAAAATTTCTAGAAATTCTCTGGCATTAAAACTTTCTATCGAACATTAGATAATTTCTGTGTACTTCATGTTTACCTGTCATGCTGAATTCGGAGTTCACCTTATAACTCCTGGGTGACATACTGAGAAAAATTGCAAACCACAATACACAAGTTTCGGGGACACACTTTAGTAACAAAAAATACAAAAAATTAACAAAATATTGTATCTAATAAATAAATACAGCCGAATGGTATAGAAGCTCGATATAAATAACTCAATGAAATCTTTTCAAAGGTTTAAACACGAATCACAATTTTAGCACATAGATCTCCCGAAAATATTCTAAAAAAAATATTGTAAGTTCTAAATTGAAAGTTTCTTTTAAACGATTTTGTTATTTTTGATTTTTAGTTTTAGAGCGCTTGAACTAGATAAAAAAAGGTCATTCGGTCCCGTGTTAAAGTTTTTTCTTCTAAACAAATATAATTACAGAATATCAAATACAATTCTTTAGAATTAAAATTAAAGTATTTTTTATTTACTAAAGTAGAATCCTAGAATTTTCATCCCCTGCCAAAGTTTGTACCGGCGGTGATTTCCAACAATCCTCTCCTCACTCCGACGGGTTGTACTCGAATAGTCACCTAAGAACCCCAACACGGGATTCGAAATACTAGCGCCTATCAGAAGGTTCTTTAAATCAAACGTTAAACAATCCTTTCGATCCAAATGTGACAAAAAAATTCACATTTGGGTGGGAAACCTATGAGGTTTTTTGCCGGATTATAAACTAGCATTACAATAAAGAATAGCCGGACGGTTCCAAACGTCGGACTATATTAATGCACTGTGATTCATTGAAAATCCGACTTTGTTGTAATACTATTGTATAATTCAGCCCTTATTAACTTTTGTATCGTCTAAAACTTGAGATTAAATTTAACTGATACTTATTTCAGAATGTCGACAGTTCATAGAAAATTTAAAATGAACGTGAAATGAATTTAAAGTGACCTAGTGATATTCAAAATTACAAAAACTACGCAATCCATGCTAAACTGAACTACACCACAGTACTCGTCAGATCAATGAAGTAAAGCAACGTCCAGCATGGTTAGGACTTGGTGGGAGAGCACTTTCGAATCCTCGGCTGGCTATTACTTGCCCCGCTCAGGCTGTTAGTTCACACATAAAATGACCGATGTTCGTGTTATAGAGGTACAGATGTCAGAAAAATTGCCCAACAAAACTCGAACCAAAGAGTTACTTGTATGAGTAACAACCAGAAAATAATGTATAGGTTTTATAAAAGAAAAGTATGCTCTTAATGCTGCTGTGCTACCCACAATTTTTTTGAAATGATTCCTAGTGCACAAAGAAGTTATACCATAACTTCTAACTTCGTAGAAGACAAAGTCACAATGTCAGATGGAGCATTTTACAAAATTTATCAACGCTAGTTTTGCAACGCCAAGAGAACACACCGAGCGTGCAAATTTAACGATTTCAGAATGCCTAGAATTCGCAAGCGGTTATGTAAAAACCGACTGAAATTGTCAAAACAAAATAAATCTTCTATGTATACCTACGGCAGTAAAAGTATGCGAATTCAACGATTTCAGAACGCCAAGAAATTGCGAGCGATTGTGTAAAAATCATCTGAAATCACTGAAATGACAGCTGAAGAGTGCTGAGTATACAGAGAAAATAATGTCCTGTGTATATGACAAATAGAATGAGCCAGATAGTCTACTGAAACGTATAAGGCTCTTCAGTTTTACGAAACTTCATAAATATTCTTCTTATTTTACTTCTGTCTACCTTTTCCCACACCTACTTGGGGTCGACGTTGCTTTGATGAAGTCTCCACTTGTTTCTTCCGAACCTTCTCTCTCAATTCTTCCTCTACCTAAGCTTGGGACACAAACTTTTCCTCATTCCTTCTAAAACTATAGTGAAAGATAATTTAAATAAATAAGTTAATATTGTTACAAGGCATAGATGCTAAATTTATTAATAATATTGCCTTACTTAATATACTGCTTGATTAGGATGAATGAATCCCTTTGTTCCAGCAGTAAGCCCAAGACGTACATTATTATGTGGTAAAAATACCAAATTTGAAACCTAAAGGTGGGTTTCAAACCCACGACCTCTGGATTACCAGTCAGACATCTTGACCACTGAGCTACCGGGACAGTTAATTCACGAAGTTATCAATCCCTGAAGTTAAAGTCCTTGAGCTCTCTTGAGAGGGACTAACAAAGGATTCTTGAAAAGGGTAATGTTTTATCAGGGTTTCTATTAATGGCAAAAATGAAACATAAACGGCACGATTAGCAGATGGACGAATCAAATGAAACCAGGTCATTGTCAGTCCTGCGGCATGAAGCGACTCAATTAGACATATTGCAGGATAAACATCTTATTCAGTGTCAACCAAGAAATTCATAAATTAATGATATAATTGTCAAGTATAAACGAACAGTACGACAGGGCACTGTAAACATTGAATTGACCACTGCTCTAACCAGTGCCGGATTGAGCCTGCGCAAGGCCCTTGGCGTTTTCAAGACGCCCCAAAAATTATACTGAGGTTATTCTAAATTGAAGACCCTTTCCTTTGAACGCGCCCAAGTGACTTATATTAAAGCGTAAGATGTCTGAAAAAAGGATCACCCTAATAACGACATTGTGATAACGCCAAAAGGCACTTTTTTTACTGTATTAGAATTAACTGTTACATTTTAAAAAAGGTTTCTAGCCGAAATTTCTGGGTTCATTAAAAAAACTTTTACTGGTACGATCATTGCATGCCTTGAAAACATCAAAGTGTACGTCCCCCTAGACTACCTAGTACATTTGAAATTCAATACAGGTTGCCCAACAGGTACAGAGAGGGCAGTCTAGGAGTTCAACTACTTGGAATCTTATCAAAGTCTCAAGAACAATAGCCCACATCTTGGCCCGTAATAGGAAAGACCATATTAAGCACAATAGAATAATAGGTTCACCTTAAACAATAAAATTAATATGCCATAAACTCGTATACTTGTAACAGCTTCATTAGCCAAATGATATTGTCAAGTACCTGTTACAGTTTCCCATTTGTAGGGTGATTCATCCTTTTCTTCGCAAAGGAAAATCCAGTGCTTAGTGACAAGGATATGGCACGTTGAGTAAAGCAGGCCCTCGTTCCAGAAAGCACTCTCACTCTCATGATCACCTAATTTTCCTTTCAACCGACACACAACGAACTCTGGTTGGTTATTTCGTTGGTTAATTAACCAATCGGAGTGCATTCTGAGATGGTTAAAAAGGAAGATTGGGCGATTATGAGAGTGAGAGTGCTCCTTAGACCGAGAGCTTGTTCTCACAGAAGATCACAGAAGTAAACCAACTGAACCAACTTCCAGCGTGGTAAGAACATCGATTGGTGCCCGTTTCGAATCTATCAATGGTCATCAATCCACGTCCCACTGGTTATTCCTGGCCCCAATCAAGTTGGGTGAGGTTAATTTGAGTAGATGGATTTTTTGCCCAGAGAAAGGTGGGTAAAAATTAGTACTTATTTGTATGAGTAACAACCAGTGGAGGCATTAAGAACAATCAATCAATGAGGTATTTGGACAAATGGTGACAAATGATTTGGACAAAGTCTTGTGATGCTGTACTACCAATTAAAGGTTGTGACATAAATAACAAAATCTGGGCACCTGCTCTCCTTAGTGAAATTCAATTCAAAATTCCTACAAGAAGAACGAGAAATCCTTTAATTTAAATGTCAAAAGTTTTGACAACTTTTGACATCTAAATAATTTAGATGTCAAAAGTTGTGGAACCTGGCAAGTGGTGTTGGAGGTGTGGATATATTTTGCAATAACTCTAATCAAATATTGAAATCATTAGAATCAGGCAAATAACCTTTTAACATTAAATTTAGTTTATTTAGATTTTTAGCTTATAATTTAACATATAATTAGTTTTTTATCATTCGTTTTAAGCTTAATGTTGATGTAACTCGCAAGTTCGTAAATATATTGAAAAATAAAACAGAGAAAATTACAAAAAAATAAAACTACATAAGAGATGTTTTCCCTGTCAAAATATTCATAAACGACGCGTATCTTCGGGTAATAAAAGTTGCCCACCAAGTCTTCAATTCCAAAATATCTAATCTCATGTTTGGCCCCACTTTATCTTCATAAAATTAGATGAAAAGTTTTTCCTGTCTTATTCACTCTCATGAATAAAAGTGTAACAACTGTAACACTATCACATTGAATTTATTATTTGCAATTGCTTCAATTGTTGATTGTTGTGTAGCGAGAATGACTAATTGAAATAGGGAATCATTACTTGTTCATTTGTTGAATACTCATTATGATCGATGTAGGATGGCTTTCAGACTACACAGGGAGTTTAAAAAACATAATATAATCCCATTTTCTCGTAAACTATAAGAAATTCAGAGAAACGCAAAAAACGTATATTTTTATCTCTGGGCTTAATAGCTATTGTGCTTTGCTCTTATTAGATTTTATGTTATTATTATTTTATATTTATTTTTAAGGGGAAGCTTTTTCAATTTTCAGGAGGTTTCAATTTTTACTTTAGAAGGGGCGGTCCTATCTTGATCAATGTTGAAATGTTAAACAAAACCACACATAGTGCGATACATTTAAAAAAAACCCCATAATATTCTTAGTTCAATACAATTTTCTTGGATTTCTGTCTAAGGCCGGAGTCATGAACTGTTGAGGTAATTTCAATATCCTGTCTGTGTCTTCATTTGATTTTCTTCTTGAAAAGGATTCTTAATAGAATTATATCACTCAATTTTCAAGCTATCGACTTTCTATGAAAAGTGATTCATTGGTATGCTTATCTTCCGACTTCAATACTCAAATGAATTTACAAATATTGATTACAGAGTTTGTCCGTAAACACCTATGGGTCTTATCTTTCTGTGGTACGGATACAATTATTGCTACCCAGAAGCAAGCGCTTGAAACATGAATTCATTTCATTCAGATAAAATAAAGTACCTACGAAGAATTCTCATTAAAATATATTTATACAGGTGTATTTTGGAAATCAAATATAAGTCATATTAACACCACCAATACGATGATTTATACAAGAATCACAATTTTATCACGTCAATAACAAATTAACGCATATCAGTCAGTCAGAAAAGCGAGACTTGCACTGATGTACAATGTTGTTAATGTACAACAGTGGTTCTCAACCTTTTGTAGCCTACTGCCCCCTTTGCGAAAATTATCCCTTTCATCACCCCCTCCCTACTGTTGGGTAACAAAAAATATGAAAAAGTTTGGGTAAAAAAAAAAAATACTACAAATTTTGGGTAAAGGAAAAAACAAAAAGTTTGGCTAAAGGAAAATACTACAAAGTTTGGGTAAAGGAAAATACTACAAAGTTTGGGTCAAGGAAAATACTAAAAAGTTTGGCTAAAGGAAAATACTAAAAAGTTTGGACAAAGGGCGAAGAAAAATTCTACAAAAAGTTTGGGTAAAGGAAAATACTACAAATTTTGAGTAAAGGAAAATACTACAAAGTTTGGGTAAAGATAAGTACTTGAAAGCAAGGTGGGCAATAAACCTGTCTTTCTCAATGAGATGGTTGAACTTGGTGGTTAAGAGGTAGCTTCTAAATGTCTGGCTCTATTTGCGAGTTGGTTATTTTTGGATTATAGGATGTCAAACCAATTCCATTGCCCCCTTATTGCCCAAAATAATTTCATCGCCCCCCAACTGCCCAAAATGTACTTGTTGCCCCTATGCACCCCCCCAGGGGACGATATTGCCCACGTTGAGAATCACTGATGTACAAGAACAATGGTATTATAAATTTATAAGACTCTTTATTGGAAGGTAACCACCAGGCGAGGTTAGTGCTCAAAGCATTTTCTACTCTCTCAGAGTCTTGTTATTATGTGGTCACAAACTCTAATTAATGAGGACTAAATTCATACACTGGGTGAGATTCTTCCAGGAATTATTATGGCCAGGGTAACTCCTGTCGCGGGTGTGAAGCCCTCGGAAGGGATTTACACCTGGAGCGGATCAATGATCAAATCTCCTGGTGTTGTTTTGTTCACAATGTGGGCAGGATATTGCTCGGTAGACTTGAGTGTCCACCGTATTCTCCCTGGTGGGTCCATCATTGTTCTCAAGGAAAAACACCTTAAGAGGGTTTGGAATGTTTCCAAACGGCTATTTTTGCATACTGTGGACTGTGCTCACAGGAATCTTTTGCAAGAGACTTTCGACCTGTGAGGGCTGGTTGAAGATGTTTCCATCTGGGCGATGGGATAGCTCACCCCTACGCCTTTATTATTATTAAGTGGTCACAAACTCAAATAAATCCTATAAATTCCAAGCATTGATAAGCTTTGAGCCATGGATCCATGCTCTAGAATCTCTAGATCGTTTAATTGTTTACATTACAAGCCTAGCGCCATAACAACTACCAATAACTGGTAGCTATACAATACATGCATGAATATCAGCACATACCGGGACAGCTGTCTTAAGCTAAAATGGGCTCTCATGAGAAGGGATCATAATAGTTCTGAATATCCATGCCATCAGTTAACCTCTCTATTTCAATCAGTCAATAGTCATATAATTCCCAAATATATAATACCCAAAATAAGTAAATTGATATTCCTCTTATTTTGGGTATTACTTCAACTAAAATGTGATCTTTTACAAAAGTTTTAATCCCCATCAAGTCCCATGTCTCAATCCACGTCTACCGGTTCAAGATGATCTTGAAATACTCCAAGTTAATACTGAAGATGTTCGAAAAGCAATCTTTTCCTTCCCTAATGGCTCTTCGGCTGGTATAGATGGTATTTCTCCACAAATCTTGAAGGACTTGATATCAAGATCGGCCAAGGAAGGTGGTGTTCAGTTATTACAGTCAATCACTCAAATGTGTAATCTAATGTTACGAGGTGAAATTGTTGAGACTGTTTGCCCATTCTTCTACGGCGCTTCCTTGTTGGCTCTTCAGAAAAAAGATGGTGGCATCAGGCCAATAGCAATCGGATGCGTGTATCGTCGCTTAGCAGCCAAAATAGGTTGTTCATACATTCGTGATGAAATTTGTTTTTTATCTCCAGCCTCATCAACTGGGTTTTGGAACACAACAAGGAGGAGAAGCCATAGTACATGCTGTTAGATCTTTTGTCAATACCAATAAAGACGAAAATAATGTTATACTGAAAATCGATTTCCAGAATGCATTCAATACTGTCGAAAGAGATAGCATTTTACAAGAAGCAAAAGCCAAAGTTCCATCACTGTTTTCCTACCTGCAGCAATGCTATAAAAATCCTTCACATTTACTGTTCGGTGAAGATATTATTTCATCAATGGTAGGAGCTCAACAAGGTGATCCGGCTGGGCCTCTCCTCTTTAGTTTGGTTTTACAACCCATTATTTACAAATTGAAAGCCAGCCTGAATCTTTGGTACTTGGACGACGGAGTTTTAGGAGGAAGTCCTGATATTATTCTTCAAGATTTAGATCAGTTGGCAAAAGAAGCAAACCGAATCGGTTTAAAGATAAATCCTCAAAAGTGCGAGCTCTATTTTTGTCATGGAAATGTTAATGATGAAACCATCCAATCCTTTCAACAATTGTTACCAGGTGTTCGTATTATAGGAAACGATGAGTTCATCATACTTGGAAGTCCTGTTTGTGAAGAAGCATTTGAATCACATTTCAACGAACGCTTTGAGAAATTGACTGTAATGTTTGAGAAAATGGAAAGCCTCAGTACTCATGTTGCATATTTTTTAATGAAGAACTGTACAACTATACCTAAACTGACATACTCTACTCGAACGACTCCAATGTGGATGTGCCCAGACAGTTTGCAGAAGATTGACTCTTACATGAAACTAATAATGGAAAAGATCTTCAACACACAGTTATCAACTATTCAATGGACACAAGCTTCATTGCCAATTCGTTCTGGAGGTTTAGGTTTGAGAAGAATATCAGATGTCAGTCTTCCAGCTTTTATTTCTTCGGCAAATGGAGTAATGTCCTTGGTTTCTATGATTTTAAAAACACCAAAAGAAAATGTATCCATTTGTTATCTGGATGAAGCAATGAATACTTGGAATGGCAAATACACCAAGGTTCCCGTTGATATTGCAGTTCAAAAGGAATGGGACAAGATTGTGGTGAATCATATCTTGGATGAAGAAATAAGATTGATAGATGACAATGATATTGCCCGCTTCAAGGCCCTGCAATGTAAAGAAGCAGGCGCGTGGTTGGAAGCAGTTCCCGCAAAACAAATTGGAACTCTGATTGAGAACAGGTCATTCCGCATTTGCATATGCTTGAGGTTAGGAAGTAACCTTTGTAGGCCTCACCCATGCATTTGTGGAATGTCAACTGTGGACAGCAGAGGTATCCATCCATTGAACTGTCAAAAAAGTACAGGGAGATTCAGTAGACATAGCTCAATCAACAATGTTTTAAAAAGAGCTCTTGCTTCAGTAGATATACCATGCCAACTTGAACCGACAGGTCTAACATCCAACACTTCGGTTAGACCAGATGGCATATCTATTGTACCTTGGTCAAACGGAAAAAATGTTTTATGGGATGTTACTTGCACGGATACTTTGGCTCCCTCTAACATAAAAAGATCAATTGAATCTAGAGGAGCAGCTGCTGAATGTGCTTCGAAAAACAAGAAAAGAAAATATGCAGAACTGTGTGATCAGTATACATTTGTAGGGTTTGCGGTAGAGACAATGGGTGTTTTCTGTGAAGATGCGAGGCGTTTTGTTCAAGAAATAGGAGCAATGTTGGTAGATAAATCTGGAATGAAGATGGCTGGACAGTATTTATATCAGAGAATCAGCATTGAGATACAGAAGGGCAACGCCGCAAGCATTGTTGGCGCATGTCCAGTCCCAGAAGATCTTAATGAAATATTTTACTTGAAATAGTTTAAAATGTTCGAATTCCAAATATATATATTTCAATTGATAGAGAAAAGAATATGTCGGCCCATCCGGCCCATCCGCGTAAAAATAAAGTGTCAGAATTATGTCATTAATCAGCACCTATTGAATTTATTCAACTTATTTTTTTGCTTAACAATAAGTGTTTTACAAAATTATTTTATTTCGTAAACATGAAACAGCAGCTACTGTAGGGGCTTGTGGTTTGTGCTGTAGCTTGCCTATCCCGTAGTGTGCCTCTCCTCTGATGGGCGAGAAGTGACACAATACATCCATCCCATTTAGGTGCTGGGTCAACACAAGCGCACCGGAAGGTATCCCTTACAAACAATTGTAACCAAATATAGAATACAATTATTTGGCAGGTCTGGGATACAAAGACATGGACCAATTTCTTCACGTCTACAGCACCAATTAGTAAAGGATTCACAATATAGTACGTTATCAAAGTGTCCTGGAATGTTGTTATCAATAGGTTTCTTCTGGATCAGACTTCTGGGTATGGCTTTTCGTTCCCACAGCTGTCTAATTCTTATCAGTCGGTATCCTGGATTTCAGTAGCGTAGACAGAGGTTCTGCCCGCATTTCGCTTTTAAAAGTTTAGCACTCTCTTTGTACTCCAATCGGTCTACAAAACAATAGGTAGGTAGTTATTATTATTATTATTATTAAACAAGTTAGATCAAGTTTTATTTACAAAATAATGACATAGAATATATACATACATAGATAATAAAATTAACAAAACAAAACTTGATCAAGGGCGGTGCTAATGCCAACGGCATTCTCTTCCGCACCACCCTTGATAATAAACAATAGGTAGTTCACACTCTTTGTCTTACATTTCTTTAAACATGGTATAATTATCTTAGGAGGTGAATAATGAAAAAATGAAACAAGAAGATCGACATAATAATAATATCGCCTTATTTATACTGCCCGATTAGGACTATTAAAGTCCCATTATTCCAGCAGTAAGCCCAAGACATATTATTATGTGGTAAAAATCCCAAATGGGAAGATAAATTGTCATGTCCCGGCTGGGTTTCGAACCCGCGACCACTGGAATCTGTAGATTCACAGAGTGCCGCCTTTACCACTGAGCTACCGGGACAGACTGGTTACATCGTAACCAAAAAGTTAACCTCGAAACTTTTTTTGTTGCATTTATTAGCAATAATCTCTTGGTCTGACAAGAGCAGACCATCTAGGAGGCGTTACATTGACTTCACCGCGCCACTATTGAACAATTAATATGGACAATATGATTCACTATTCAGACTATGTCCTATCAGCTATCGAACCGTCTTATCTCTCGATCCTTGTCCCTTTATTTCTTTAAAAAAAAAAAAAACATTAAGAACTTAGGTACCTGATTGTGTTCTAATATTTTCAGTCCTAAAATTGGGCGGATTTAAAACCCTACTGCTCAAATAATGGGACTTACTAGTCCTAGTCGGAAAATAAGGTGATAATACTATTTTCCAGGGTATCTCCTCTCAGGGGGGCTTCACACCCCTGAGAGGGTGTTACACCAGGAGCGGATCTATATTAGTTGGTGGACTTGATTGTCCACCGTATTCTCTCCCACTGCCATTCCCCTTGGTGGTCCCGTCATTAATGTGACGGATTTTTTTTTGTTGGCGGCTTGAAATAGTTCCAAACGCCATACGGCACAGTGTAGACTGTGCTCACAGGAATCGTCTGCATGAGACTTTCGACCTGTGAGGGATGGTTGCAAATGTTTCCAACCACGCCATATTATTATTATCATGAGACTAAACTGTGAGGGAAAAGTAATAATAATAAATGGATCGTTGGTTTTCAATAACCAAATAATATTAACAAAATTGTAATCCTTCTATGTTTGCTATATCCTAGCCCATAGATGATGTTAATTGTTACCATGTATAATAATATATGAGAAATAAAACAGAAATTATAATAACACTCTTTAGTGGAAGTTAACAGCCAGGCGAGGTTAATCCTAAAACCATTTTCTAACACCTAACCCTCAGAGTCATGGAAATATCGTGAAAAATGTCATGCTTTTAATTCCTAAAAAACCACCAAGTAAATCAGTTTAAAACCCATGTTCTGCATGTGATTTAAACAATAAACTTTATTATTGCAGTTTTTGAAATTTTGTGATAAGACTAAGTGATTTGAAGTCGTTTGATGTTATTCGGATTTCCTCATCCTGATCACGTAAACGCATTAATTGAAAGTTTGTCAATGTTATATGGCCTGATTCCGCCTTTGGAACACGTCATGATGGCTTGACTAAACTCTCCTGTTATCAGTACCCATAGTTTTGTGTTTGTGTTAATAGGGAGGATTGTTTCTTGATTATTTTTTTAAAACAAATAAAATAAACTCAAAAGATATTTTTTTTTTTTTAAATTTGGGTTTAACGTCGCTTTCAACTGCATGGTCATATCACGACGGGGTGTTACTCTCTAATCTCTCCATTCGCAGGAAACTCACAAACCTGCTACCCACATTAACCTCAACCAGCATGGGTGCTTTCTATGTGGTGAGTAATAATTTCATTTCAATTTTGTGCGGAGCACATCATCACCAAGAGCCTACTTTTATTATTATACAGGGTGTCCCAGCAACAGGGTGCACTGGTAGTCAACTGGTGAACGCGCTAGTCTGGTAATCCGGGTGGCGAAGGGATCCGTTGGTTTGAATCCCACACAGTGCATGCATTTTTCCTTATTATTTTAAGTTTGTGACCACATAATAATAAGACTCTGAGGGTTAGGTGTTAGAAAATGGTTTGAGCTTTACCCTCGCCTGGCGGTTACATCCCATTAAAGAATACTATTATTATTATAACAGATGCAAATAATTTAAGGGTAGGTACGGCACCTCATGAGCTATCAAAAAAATCGGGTGTAAACATCACACGACTTTCCTTATCCCCCAAAAAGAAGTCGAATTCCGCCACTGGTGACTCAACGTTAACAATGCCAAATTCGTAATCAACACCTCATAATTATTGGATTTGATATGTCACAACCTCTATCTAGGATGAATAATAAAAAAGTTAGTCAAAGCGCCCCCCCCCCCTCAAATTACCTGTAAATTGGGGCCGAGGTCCAAAAAATTCAAGATATCAAAAAAATGATCGGAATAGACCCCCATTATTTTTTAATTGTAAGAAAAAGTTGTTCTTATAATTTTTTTGTATCTTTTATCGTTTAGCCAGAACCGCCAAACGCCGCCAGGTGGCGGCATCCATTTCATTGAAAAGTTCACAGACACACACACGGACCAATAGCTGAAACTTTGGATTTAGGCTCTGGGGACCCTAAAACGTGTTTTGGCACTGAAAACTGACTATCGAATTTTTTTGGGTGATTCCATTTCTTACTTTCTTTTCTATAGGATTTCTATGAAGAAAGTAAAAAGTTATTCAAGATATCAACAACAACAAAAATGATTGGGGTAAACACCTATTATTATCTTTTTTCTAAGAAAATTTGCTCTCTATTCATTTTTTTTTTTATCTTTAACTAATCCAAAGGAAGGGCCCGTGCGGCCGCTTTTTACAGCCCTGCGGACGATTTCAAGCATATATTTTGTGGTTCGTGTGGTACATAAAATCAACAACTTACATACCAAATTTCAAGTCTCTAGCTCTTAGTTTTTGAGATATCGTGTTCACGGACGGACAGACACACGCACGGACCAACTACCGAAAAACAATTTTTTTGGTATCCTGAGGCTATGATTCTTCCAGAAATGTGAAAAAATGGGCATGTCAAATTTTGAGGAGTACAATACTTTCTTTTTTATAGGATAAGGAAAGATAAAACATTATTCAAAAGAATGACCATAAAAAAATTATATTAGGGTCACTAAAAATACCCTTACACCATCGTCAGCTAAACTATGAACAAAACAGTGCGTCAACCAATTTACCTGGGGTTGAAAAAGTAATCCGATGAACAATCTGCAATCCGTTGCACGTCTTCTAGTCATCAATCAACAGATTCACAGCAAGGACACTTCATGACGATTTAAGAAACGAAAATGCTACACACTTGAAATCAATTAGTTTGTCAGTGAAAATGATTAACTGTCGAACCCTGATTAACTCCAATCGATGAGTCAAAAAAGCGACCGCGACACCTTGTTGACTTTTGGCTGATAGCTGGACATGAAATGGGCCCTTATCAGTGGGTACTGATGCCCGTAGCTGATAAGAGACAACTCCAACCCATCAGGACCGTTAAGGAGAGGGGGGCCCAACAAATCATCTGAATAAAAATAATTGACACTTATTGACAGATTTCACTTGCTTGATCGACAAAGCAAAGGATTTGTAACACACGAAACCAAATGGTGTGATTACTTGAAGAGTTGGAATCACTTGACTCCAACGCATGATCAAAGAAAAACACCGAACTTGAAACTATGGATAGAACTGTCAAGAGGAATATTTTTAATAAAAGGTGACTAAGATTATCAAAACACGGTTTTTAGAATAATCGACCGACCTCAGTAGCTTGATGGATAATGCGGTGTGAGTTTGAGTAATTATGACATCACAATTGTGATTAACTTTTAAATACTTTATTTCATATTCTGGTACATACTAAGTGTAATTGAGTTCTTATTTGGACCCATGAGTTAGATATATGTATTAACTAGCTGAAACCTGACACTTTGTCACCTTTGAGGTTTTTGCGCATGGCTGGCGTCCTATTTGATTTATTTATAATCTTAGTACGCACTTACATACCGAAAGGAGACTCTGTGCCAAATTGGGAGTTATTTGATCCAGATGTTTTGGCGTTCTGTTGATTATGAATGAATGTAAATGTTATCTTTATATTAAAATTGGGATGTTAAATTTGTTGGAGCAAAATCATCAAAACTATGCTCGTCCCGCACAGGATCTCCACTTGAAAGACCTTAGTATAGGTCGAAGACACAGTACCCCTTTGGAGAATCAATCAGAGGTGTCAATTTGAGCAAGATAAGGCAGAGTACGAAGAAGTATGACTAATTATTTGATGGTGAAACAAACAAACCTCTTGTAAAATATCTTCACTATGTTCCAAGGTCAGTCCCTGTACTTCAGTCGCCGTGCCGTCGGTTTGATAATACAGAGGTCGCGAGTTCGAAATCCAGCCGGGACATAACAAGTTATCCCATTTTGCGATTTTGACCTCATAATATTACGTCTTCGGCTTAGTGCTGGACTAATGGGACTTATTCTCGTCCTCGTCAGGCAGTATAAATAAGGCAATATTGTTATTATTATTTATTGTGATGTTATAGTTCCGTGTCCGTGAGTTATAGGCACATAATTTAATATACTTATATCATGCTGGTGAGAAGATCGTATGGTCGCGCAGATTAAGGGTCCTCCAATTGGTAGGAAGAACCAGCAAATCATATTAACCTCACCTAGTATTCTATAATTAGAAGGCAATAGTCTTAAAAAAAATTTGTTGTTAAATTTTTTTAAAGCCTGCCCAACCCGGGATCGAACTCAAGATCTCTGGACCACGGGTAGTAGCCCAATGGTTGTGGCTACTACCCGGAGGCTGCAATGTATAAGCGTTGAATCGAATCCCACCCAGTGCGTGAATTTTTCCTCATTAATTTGAGTTTGTGACCACATAATAATAAGACTCTTGAGGGTTAGGAGGTAGAAAATGGTTTGAGCATTAACTTCGCCTGGTAATAACCCTCCACTAAAGAGTATTATTATTATAAGGTTATTTGTAACGAATATCTTCCGGTGCGCTCGTGTTGACCTAGCACCTTAACACGGAAAGTATTGTGTCACTTATCGCCTACGGAATGGGCAAGCTACAGCACAGACCATAAACGTCTACAGTAGCTCCTGTTACGAAATTAAAACAGGCTGAGAAATACCCATCTTGAATGAAAAAAAACTTACCACATCCGCAGCGGAACGGAGGGGTCACTAGGGGCTTTTGCTAGGACAGCAGTCCAAGGTAAAGCATCAGCAGAACCTGTGTGGTTAGGAAGCACTTGGAGAGATCTGAGTTGAGACCAGCCGGGGAGGAGTTTGCGGGACTATCTGAAATACAATGAATCCCCCAAAAAATATCACTTCGTGACATAAAAAAAAGTCCCGCCAAGTCGTTCCCCAAAAATAATTCAGTTCCCTATTTCATGCCTCCCTTCCCAAAAAATATACTAGGTATTAATTTGTGACCTCCTCCAAAAAAATCTGAAATACAATAAATGAAACAGTGTGTTATTTTTTAAACGAATAGTTAAAAATAACAACTTATAAATAAACTTCTCATATTTATTAATAAATTGTCTATTTTTTTATTTATTATTTTGACAATTAATAATAACTTTGGCCCGGAGGAAAATGTTAGGAGTACTGGTTCTAAATCAAACACGTCGACCGTGGTGTAAAAAACGCCTGATACAAAGGGGCTGAATGTATTGTCATAGCTATAGAGGGTTAAGTTAGAACGCAATATCTAGATATAATTTGTTTCACTTTACAATGGTGCTCACTTTTTTTCCAACACATTGCATACCTAAATAATAAACAGGCCCACATACAATATTTCTATTGAAAAAATAACATAAGATAATTTACCGAGTATGAATTTCATCACTTCGACCATCAGGCGAGAATTAATGCCCAAAGAATTTTCTACCAACTAACCCTCAAGAGTCTTATTATTACGTGGTCAGATACGCAAATAAATGAGGAAAAATCCAAACACTATGTGGGATACCAAGCATTAGTTGTCGATGTGGTGTAACTTAAACATAAACAAAAAAATCCATCACTTTAAAAAACACCTTACCTGCATCTCCACTTCGCCTCTGCACAAGCACAGGCACGGATCTCCTCGTCTGCCCACTGCTGTATCGCGCCTCGCACGTCACCCAGGATGGTTTGAGTGGAACCGATTCATGTGAAAGAGTGCTTCGTTCGTCACTCAGTGAATTCCAGCCTCCGTAAAGTGTACTTCGTTCACCTTTGAGTGTACTGAAGCCATCATGGATCATACTGGCTTGACTGCTTTTCTTTCTGATTTTATTCAATTCACCAGAAAATGAGCTAGATCTTCTTTCGCGACTGATTCGTTCATCAATGAGTGATCCAAATCTTTCGGGCTCAGTTCGTTCATCATCTTGTGAACCGGATCTTTCGCGTTTCGTTCTTTCATTATTAAGTGAACCAGATCTTTTCCGCCTGATCAATCCATTGATTGGAAGCAGGCTCGTATCCAGCGCGCTAGATCTGGGTCCGGAATGAACGGTCAGGGCAGAGTTCAGAGGGAGGTAGTCGAGGTAAAAACTTAGTTTAGGGGCGTGGCCACCGAAATATGGCACGACACAAACGAGCCAGGCTGGGTTTTCCAGGGACCATGAGAGGTGAGGACGGGGAACTGGATCCCTACCTGGGTAAAAGGAAATAAATGCAATGAGGTTGTGCACAATACTACCCAACTTAGGTAGTATTGTGTCACTTCTCGCCCATCAGAGCGGAGACATTCTATGAGATGGCAAGTTATAGCACAGACCATAAGCGACTACAGTAGCTGCTGTTTAATGGCTACGAAATAAAAAAAGGCTGTGAAACACTCATCTTTAAGAGAGAGACAATAAATTTATATTAAAGAAACCACAGGGAAATTTTTACATGTCCCATTTTGGGATTGCCAAAATCGAATAAAATACTGGTACATGTTACCATTGATGACATAAAAGAATTTGAATAAATAAAAATAAGGTTTTACATTTAGAACTAATAAATGTGTTTCCTATTATAAACAGAAAACAGAAATACTAAACATTTCTTGGGAATAAAATAATATTATCGCCTTATTTATACTGCCAAATAAGGACTAATGAGTCCCATTATTCCAGCAGTAAGACCGATACTTTTCATGTGGCAAAACTTCCGATACTTTGTAAATGGGAGCATAAATTGTCATGTGGGGTTTCGAACCCGCGACCTGTGGATTGCTCACCTCGCACGTCCAGGAAAGCAGACGCGGCGCTGGTGCGGAACAGAGGCGCCTCCTCAGACAGCTCACAGGTGAAGTTGCCCCCCACCTCCTTGGCTACTCTCGAGAGGGTCACCTTCTGGTAGTTGGATTCCTTCATCTGGAAACAAGGGAAACGAACTCGCCATGCTGAAGATCCCAGGTTCGAACCCCAAAGCCGAGAAAATCATTCTTAGCAACCCTACTCTACACAATAAGGCATTACCGGAGATCGTTTTGGGCCTGATTTCGGCGGTCACAGTGACTAGATATGGTACTATTTAGAAATGGTATAGGGTAGTAAAAAAACCAATTTATGTTCCAGGAATTACAATACTCACGTTGACTTCCAAGAGACCCGGTATGGGAAAGCTGGTGGCCTGCGGCTGTTCATCAGGCAGGAACCGATAGAACTCGTAGCCACCTCGGTACCACTTGACCGAATACAGGGTCACGTTCGAGTCATCGTAGAAACAATACAGGGTGACGCTGTCGCCGGGAGACACCAGGTCGGGGACTAGGAGACTGACACGGATACTGGCTAACACTGTAGAAAACAAGGAGTTTGAAAACATCATGAAGTGAAATATTTTGATTCGAAAAAAAAAAATACCCACCCGGTAACAACCCCCATTGGAATGAAAATACCAAGATTCTAGTCATGTCCCGGTACCTTAGTGGTAATGTTCAAGACGTCGCCATCACGTCGGTCTGGTAATTCAGAGATCGCGGGTTCGAAACTCATCCGGGAAATGACAGTATGTTATTCTACCATTAGGGATTTTATCACATAATAATACGTCTTGGGCTTACTTCTGAAAAAATAGGACTCAAGTCTTAGTCGGGCAGCATAAATAAGACGATTATTATTATTAATACACTGAAAAACCCACCTGATAAAAATTTATGATCACTGTCAATCATTTCTAAAAAAAAAAGAAAAAATCTGATCTTTAAAGAGGAATACTGCTCAATCCTTTTGTCTGAACCGCTGATTTGCATATGATAAGTTTATATGCATATTTTATTGAACTGTCTCAATTTGAGCATCAATGCAATGACAGGAGGAAACAATACATTTTGACATTTGAATGTGAAATATTGCATACTTGAAATAATATGAATTTACTTTATATGTATCAGGGACCGGATGTACGGAATATTTTTTGAATAATTCTGGAACAAAGAATGAATATTAAATATTGAACAAGTCAACAAGTATCTATGATTTACCATTTTAACAGATGTTTTATAGTCTATCATCTCTATCATATACTCTTATTAAATTTACATTCTTGTGAAAAATTTACATAGGAGGATGAGGATCAATAAATTTTCGGTAGTCTGATCAGTTTTTCACAAATCAATGTTGACAGTATTTTGGCAAAAAATTGAAAAAATTTCTCAGTGAAATTTCGACATTTTTGATTTATAGCATGACATTTTGATTTTATCGATAGGGAAAAAAAATAAAAAAATCCTCTCAATCCAATGGTTTCATTGTTCTCTCCTGAGAAAGATTTTACCTTGAAGAGAGAACAATGAGAAACTATCTTCAAACCATAAGATTTGTCCCTCAGTTTCCTGGAAATTCCACGCCATAGAATCCGGACATATGGTGACTCTTCCCAGACAGCACAGTCAACTGGATGTATACCATACTGTTAGGTGGAAAAAGTCTACTTGCCCACCTGGAAATCAGCTGGAGATTTTCACCTTCCACCTGACCTCCACCTGGAAATCAACTGGAAATGAACTGGAAAGTAACCCAACTTTTAACTGGAAGTCAGTTGACCAAAGTCAACTGGATTTGTTCCACTTATTTCCAGCTACTTGTAGCGCTCTCTAGTGGATGGGTAGTAACTCACTACCACAATGTTGACATACCTATTTACCTATACTGTACATTATACTACATAATAATCAAATGCTACGCTCTTGGTTTTGAGGTCGTGGGTTCGAATCCCATTATATGCATTTTTTTTTTCAAATAATAATAGTAATAAAAATACTAGAAACAAATGTATATTAGGCATAAATTCAATTTCAGTTATTTAATTTAGAGGCCATGCATTCAAATCTCATGAAGAATATTTTTTTTGTATAAAAATAAAGTAATAAATTTTAAATAGGTTTTTTTAACACGTACACACACACAATTTTGAGTATAATTTTTTTTTTTTTAGAAATTTGGAAAGAAAAAGAAAATAACTAATCTGTTTTAAACAACACAATTCAAATAAGACTCTTTAACATTATTATATTTTTACAATAAGAATGTTTATTATTTAAAAAAATTGTCCCAAAAGTGTAAAATGCACTATCAAATTTCCATCATGTCACAAGACCTTGTACCAATGTATCACAAGTATTTCCTAAGTAGGTTTTCCTAAGTGCCACCAAAGTTATTTAAAACATGTATCACTAATTTTCTTAAAAAGCAGGCTTTTTATTCCTTAGAAGAATTTTTGAGTTGCAGCTTGAGTGATATGGTCTAACTCACAATTTACTTAGTTTGTTACTTCTTAAATTCTATTATGTCTTCTTTTTCTTCCTCTACCCCATTTCTGTATCTGTATTTGACTTGTGTAAACAAATTTGTAAATTTGATGTACATCAATAAATAAATCTTATCTTATCTTATCTAGGTATAATCTCTATATATAAAACTCAAAGTTATGCATGTCTGGCTGACTATGTCCTCTTGGGGTTACAATACCAAACGGTACTCTCACTGAGAGTTCACCCCCCCTAAGCCACCTTCAACATACTAGAAAATTATCAAAATTAAAATATCTAATACAATTTTCAAGTGCACTGGTAATCAAGTGGTTAATGCGCTAGTCAGATAATCAACCTAGCGTAGGGTTCCGTTGTTTCAATTTTTTCCTCATTATGGTTATGACCACATAATAATAAGACTCTGAGGGTTAGGTGGTAGAAAATGCTTTGAGCATAACCTTTAACCTTACCTGGTGGTTACCTTCCAGTTAAAAGTGTTATTATTATTTTTATTGGGACACCGGCCATGAGAAAAAACCTTAATGGTGACAAAATGCCAGGTTTTAGCTAGTATAGAAATAAAATAATGATATCCAATTATAAAATATGCTCATAACATGTACATAATCACAATAAAATAATAATACTATGTAAATTAAAATATATTTCTTTTGAGAAACCAAAAATAACAAAGAAATAAACTAATAGCCAGCAGAAAATGAAGATGGGGCATGGAATACACCAGTTTTCATGAAATTGCAAAAGTTAAGCAATGTCTAACGGGGTTGAACATGGATTAGTGAATGTTATTATGTATTTGTAATCCTTCATGACAATTTATATACTGCTGTGGCTAATTAGAACTGCTGGGTTGTTTGCTTTGAGAATTATTACCAAAAAAACATTGTTATACTTAAATTAAAACAAAATTGACTTGTTAAGACTAGTGAAATTATAAAACACAATAGTGTGGAACACTTTTTTTAAATAGATAATTATAAAATTAACTCAAAATTTAAGGGCCTTCATAGTAATAAGGTGGTAGAGAGAGCACAATAGTTATTATTGTTATTATGAACAGTGCACAGTAAATTGGCCAATTAATTTTAAATCAAGTAATCAGGAAGCATGTCACAAAGTACCTAAACATCATTTTTTAGTGTGGCAGAACCACCTATCAGTGAAATATTCATTTTATAATAATATGTATTGTACATCTAAATAAAATCCACAGAGTGAAAAATTTCACTATCTAGCACTATGCATTCAGCTGTTTCTTTGCTTGAACCAGAACCTTTTTTTAGCCAACCTATGGTCAAGAGATCTTGAGCATAAAAAATTCTGTTTCCCTTAACACATGAGACTAGCATTCATGGTCCTACTTTGGCTTGGCTAGGCTAGGTGAGATTAATATGGGTAGCTGGTATGATTCCAAGTGAACTGAAGGTGTTAATCCCACTGAAGGTCCAGGAACAGCAGAGTGCAGAAAGTTCGTTAGGGTCCAAGTGGATGTCTCTAGAAATGGATGATTATTGTCAGTTGAAAAAGGTGATCCAGTATTAACTGCTTCTTGTCCTCTTTCTTCTGTCACGATTTAGACAAACTAAAGAACTATTTTTTGAAACATCTCGAAAGCAAATTTGGAGTTCAGAAATGACAAAGTAAACACTTTCAGTAGTTATAAAAAAGATGTTCAAACTAATTAAAATATTACTTGTATTTAAAATATGTTCAAATAAATGAAATACCTAATTATTTGAGAGAATTATTAATTATTTAAAACAATTCACAAAAATATCACAATTTCTGAATTTCCTTCAACAAAGGACGAGTTTTATCTAAACACTTCCAGTAGTTATAAAAAAGATCAAAACTAAATAAAATGATATTTGTATTTTAAAATGTTCAAAACTAAATAAAATACCTACTATATAAAAGAATTATTAATTATTTAAAACAATTTACAATCACCAATATCACAATTTCTGAAATTACGACAGATCAAAGATGGCGTCTTCAACAAAGGACGCGTTTTATGTAAACTGGAAAAATATGGAACATTTCCAGCTGACTGGTCAACTGACTAAATTCTACTCATGTCCTAGCTGGACTGAGTCGTTATATTTCCAGCTGACTGCCCAGGTGACTGAGTCTAGATGGATTTTTGTTGGAAATATCCAGGTGGCTGGTCAACTGATTAAATCCATAATGGAAAAATCCAGCTGTCGGGACAGTTGGAGGTCCAGTTGACTTTATACACCTGGATATTTCCACCTTAAATCCAGACTGGAAGTCACCTTCCGTGCTGTCTGGGTTACCATGTGTCCGCGGCTAGGCTGTGGAATTCTCTTCATAGGGACATTAGGGACTCACCTGATTTGGGCTCTTTCAAGGCATCCCTTGTGAGATACCTAAAATCTAGGAATATTCATTAATTATTTAGTGGTTGGATGGAAGAGCTCCATCAGGAGAATCGTACCACTTTAAATAAAGCGAAAAACCAAAACTTTTGCAACTCAATTCAGTTTTTTTTTTATATAACTGGAGGCACATACATGGTAATTTTATTGTCTTTTACAAAATGAAGTATGTATACAAAATATTGTACATACTCAATTCAGTTGTGTTTTTTTGTAGCTGGACGGACTAATAGCTACCTAACTAAGGCAGCATCAATCTAAATCTAACTGGGTATGATATTAACTTACTAAGTAAGAGTTATTCAAAAGGGTAAACAAACTTACAGGGAACCAAGCTGAAAAGCCAGGAAATTCTAGTCATCAAGAATAAGACCATCTCAATAGATTATTAAAATCTGGGGACAATCACTTAACTCAATTTTATTTATTAAAAAAATATTTGTTAAATAAATGAGAAATTATTTCAAGTGTTTCAACTGTTGTTTTTAGCACATTTTAGTCAGAGCACTTTTATAATTATTACAACAAAGGTCCCTCAAGTCTGAGTTTTCTGTGGTCAGACTTGAAGGATGGTCTGGCTTACCTTTGTTGTATTCCTATTTTAATTCGGCTCTTAGTAACTTTCAAAGCACTGTATCTTCTAAAATAAAATACCTCTAAAAAAAGCACTATATCTGCTAAAATAAAGCCCTCCTAAAGAAAGTACATTATCTTCTAAAATAAAGTACTCCAAAAGAAAGCACTTTATCTTCTAAAATAAAGCCCTCCAGAAGAAAGCACTGTATCTTCTAAAATAAAGCACTCCGAAAGAAAGCATGTTATCTTCTAAATTCTGAAATAAAGAAATGAAACACTGTATCTTCTACAATAAAACACTCCTAAAGAAAGCACTGTATCTTCTACAATAAAGCACTCTTAAAGAAAGCACTGTATCTTCTAAAATTAAGCACTCCCAAAGAAAACACTTTATCTTCTAAATTAAAGTACTTATAAAGAAAGTTCTGCGATAATTATCTTCTCTGTCAAAGCACGTATGAAAAAAGCACTATATCTAAACTTCTAAAGAGAGCACTGTATTTTCTACAATGAAGCACTTTATTTTGTAAAGTAAAGTACTTCGCGCTTTCACCATATCCGGACGGAAACGAATTTAAATTCTTGACATATCGGAAACGAATGTACCGAAACCACACACACAGCTCGAGAAGTGAGAACAGAAGATTTCAAAACCATCAGCGTCAGCATCATGTTCTGAAAATTTTGGATTTTTTTGTATTATTTTCTGATGATTATTGTTAATAATAATAATATTGTTCTGATGAGAACGAAACATTTTACATTTCTCGACAAGAACTAATGTTGAGGCGATGTCAGAGCTCAAAGATAAACATCACGATGCTCCAGACAAATTCTCAACGAATTAACGTAATTGTCACTGTAATTTGTCTTGAAGAAGTGATCAACCCTAACAAGTTCCCAACGATTAAAAGATAAGAATCTTAGTGATGTTGGCTATTCCCGGCCCCAATCAGGCTTTGTGAGGTTAATTTTAGTAGGTGGTTTGTGAGTTTCCAGCGAATGGGGGGTAATACTCCCGTCGCGATATGACAATGTAGTTGAAAGCGACGTTGAAATCAAAATAAAAAGAAATATGAGTGTTTCATAGCCGTTTTTAGTTCGTGGTCATGAAACAGTAAATACTGTGGACATCCCGTAGCATGCCTCCCTTCTGATGGGCGAGAACTTAATGTATGTATATCACTGAACTTTGTCTTGGAGAAGTGGTCAATCGCCTGAACCTGCCCCCATAGAGCGATTTAATCAGTCCCAAGAAGTCATGTTAATCCAGAGGTCATTTGGTTAATCCTGGGTTTGACACCCAGGTGGGACATGACACGATATCCTCTTCATTTGTCCATAATTCCACTACTGGTCGCTAATAATAATAATTCCGTGTCCGTGAGATAGGGACAGATACCTAAATCACGGTGGTGAGAGGATTATATGAACGCCCAGATCCAATGTCTAGGCTCCTTTCATGTTCATTGATTCTATTTGGTTTTAACGTCCTAACTTGAGGAAGACGGGGGTTTTACCCTCTATTCGCTGGGAATCGTACCAGCTACCCACAATAACCTCACCCGGCCTGGGCAGGCCGGAAACGCCAGCCTCAAGTGTTTGGAGGGAACAAAATTTTCTTCGAAAAGTCCTGCTCCAACCGGGGATCGAACTCAGGATCTCTGGACTACGGGCAGTCACAACCATTACGCCACGGATACTGATCGCTGTTTGCATTAAAGCATCTTGTTACTTTTTCTCACGAGGTATGATTGGACATCCAAGTATAGATGTAAATAGCTACAATGAAAAAAAGCTATTTAATATGCTACCTTATCTTAAAAAAAAGTATAGATAAGGAAAATTGCTACCCTGCTGGGGATCAAACCCAGGTCACCGTGTGTGTGTAAGCCTAGTGCCCTACATCATTAATCAGCCACAGTGACTACTTATATTTTCTTATTTATACTAAATACTACGTAACTCTATTTTTTAATAAAGCTTTGTATAATAATAATACCTAATGGTAATAAATGTCACACCTGAATTACTCGTCGGAAGTGCCCTGTTCGATTCTGGGCGTTATCGAATATTTCTCGTCTTCTTGAGACAAAGGAAAACATTCATTTCATTATAATTTAAGATAAACATGGGTTTCATCCCGTTAAATTGTAAAAAAATGAAAGATTCAAAATTTACGCGAAGCAGAAAACTCGCAGCTTCCGGTACTCTGAGGTGCCTCTCGGAATTTGAGTGATTATGACGGGTCATCAGTGCCGTACGGTGGCGCCAAATTCAGGCCAGAAACGATTGCGGCAATACCTCATTGTGTAGAGTAGGATTAGGAAAAGTAAATATACGGCCATGCCTCGGGTGCACCATGCCTTGTGCTACTTTGGCCGGGATCCCTCTGAGTTGACTAGGTGCAAAAATAATAATCTTTAGAGTAAGGTAAGCACGTATAGCGAGGTTATTGCTCACATTATTTTCTAGCACTGAACCCTCAGAGTCTTATTAATCATGTTGTTATGTCATACCCCAAAAACACCACTTCGTGGTTAAAAAAAGAAGAACGCCTCACTCAAAAGAATGATTATAATTAGCTAAAAATAAATGATATCAAATTGAGAAACACCTTACCCCTTCTCTTTCTATATCTCTGCACTCCTCTCTGAATTTATTCTCTAAACTCTAATGTGTATCTTTCTTTATCCTTTCTAGGGGTCATCCCAAACTTGATTTCTCTTTAAATTTACTTGTTGCACGGCAATAAAAAATGGCGGTCGGAGTATGATTTTTCTGAACGTATCTGATTTGAATCGAGAAAATTACACCGCGACCGCCATTTTTTATTGCCGTGCAACAAGTAAATTTAAAGAGAAATCAAGTTTGGGATGACCCCTAGAAAGGATAAAGAAAGATACACATTAGAGTTTAGAGGAATAAATTCAGAGAGGAGTGCAGAGATATAGAAAGAGAAGGGGTAAGGTGTTCTCAATTTGATATCATTTATTTTTAGCTAATTATAATCATTCTTTTGAGTGAGGCGTTCTTCTTTTTTTAACCACGAAGTGGTGTTTTTGGGGGGATATCAGTTCTTTTTGTACGAAAATATAGGTTCATACACTACTGAAACATTATGAATAACAAAAGTAAATGAGCTGGGAAAATGTGAATGTACCAAGTTGTCTTTTATTTAAGATATAGTTTTAGCAGTAGGTATTTAATTTTTCTAAGGTCAATATGTATTTGGATCACAGATTTGGCCCCCTGAGTCCCCAAAGTGAGTAAATAATATATAAATTTGCAATGCAAGACCTTTTGATTCTATACTCAACATGATTAGGTTTATCTTTCAATGCTAAATAGACCTCGGAGCCTCCTATGAGGGACACTAAAACACCTGGATTTACAAATGCCAAAGAAATTAATTTGTAATCACCTTATCAAGGTGAGGTAATGAGTTCTCTCCCGTTGACCTTTTCTTACCCGAATTCTCTCCGGCTTGTTGCAGGGGTCACCACGAGTATCTCTCCCGGAAATAAGACCATGCTTTTTTACATTAGGTATTTAAGAAAATGAAAACTATAAAATTATCATTTTTATATAAGAATCGGCCTTTTATAAGGAAATCTTTTAAATCTCTAACTAATGAAAGGCAATGCCTTCAGTGTATATTAGAGTTAGGTAAAATACATAGAAGGCCATGCCTCAGGAATATAGTAGGGTTAGGGATAATACATAGAAGGCAATGCCTCGGGTTTATAGTAGGGTTAGGTAAATATATAGGCCATGCCTTGGTAATTTATCATAGGGTTAGGAAAAATACATAGAAGGCCATGCCTCAGGTCTATATCAATGATTCCTAGGTGTTTCGATTATAATTTTTATGCTAGGCCTAAACTATGTAGGTATAAAATCAGGTAAAAATGCAAGCGACGCGACGGGAGACAATTTGGTGTTGATAAAACCATGAGCGGGAGAGAACTCGGTGGTGACGTCCCTTATCAATACCTCACGAGGTATGAGTGTACCCAGGACATAATGGACAGAGAAAAAAACTTCCCTGAAGGGAATCGAACCCAGGTCATCATGCGTGCAAGCCTAGTATGCTACCAACTTGGTCAAAGTCACTACTTTGTCACAACTTTTAGTGAGTAGCATCGAAATTATGAGAGCTAATTCATCATATTTTATCTCCATCCAACCATGATTGTCTAAAATCAATCTCGTAATGCCGCCACAGGTTATTGCCCAATTCTGCAACTACTAAAATTTTCCTCGCGAGGGTAATGGGTCGTCATGAAGATCAAAACAATATAAAGAGCGGAAAAACAGAACAATGTTTAGCTCAAATTGAAAAAAATAGAGCTAAAAAATTTCGTCCCCGCCAGGATTCGAACCCATGCTGACTGAGTGGCAGGTCGAGCATGCTACCAATAGACAAAGTTATCTTCTAAAGAGACGAACGGAAAATGAACTAAATTAATACTTGGAAACTTAAACATTAAAATTTTGCAGAGAGAGAGAGCGAGGTCATCTCGAAAAATACATACTGGCCAAGATCTGACCACTAAGCTAAGGATTCGAAGGTACCTACCCGCCAAAGAAAATGAAAAGGCCACCAGGTGCCACCTAGTGTACCGGATGAAGGAATAAAATCAATAAATTTGGTATCTGCTCATCAAGATCTATCATTTGATACCACTTAAGATTAGTATTTTCCTTCACATCCCGATTTGGGCTCCCAAAACCCGAGGCCGCCCAAATGGGCCGCCCGCTTATAATTTAGAATTTTTTTTTGGTCCGGGCTCATCTCCATTATATCTTGATCACTTTAGACACCTCACTTAATCTTCAGTGCCAAGTTAAAGACACGAAGTCGGGTCTCAAAGGATCCGTATGAAAAAAAACAGAAAAAAAAAAAAAAAAAAATTATGAATCTTTTCATGTCTTTCACGATTGTTGGGGGGTCTCGAAAATAGGGTTCCCGGTGGCCTAGGAAGTCAAACAAAGAGTCAAATCAACTTATTTTTCAACGTAGAGCCCATTTCTGCAATAAAAATCGCGATTTTTGAAATTCATGTTGCACTTTTCGCTGGCTGAAAGTACATGAAATGCATGGGAACTATGTTTTCCGTAACCTTACACTCTGCCGGGCTGTCTCTTTCTTTGTATTGGCGTTCTTCACACCTCGGCCGAGGTGTTTGATGCTCAAAAAATGAAATATTCTGTTTCGAAATATTTTGCAGCATGGAAAGCGTTGCGAAGCAATGTTTCAGTCAGAGGGATTCGATCTCATTTGATTCTAAAGAAATAGCGGAGTATGAAACGTGGCTGGTGTTCACCACATCTTGTTGTCCACTGAATCAAAAAATCACTCTCTCTTTTAGATACCTATACATACTCACACAGAAAACACAGTCAAATGACAGCAATAGATCTAATAATATGGATATTTCCACTCGTAGAAAGAACCCCCACATAATACGCCACCACAAGAATCCAAAGAATAAAATCATAATAATAAAATAATTATGAATAAATAAAAAAAGACATATGCACGCACACAGTAAATTTTGAGTGTGTGTGTGTGAGAGAGAGGGATGGATGATAGATAGAGAGAGAGAGAGAGAGAGAGAGAGAAGAGAGAGAGAGAGAGAGAGAGTGAGAGAGGAGGGGGGGGGGGCTGAAAAGGGACCGTGTACATTGTACAATTGTACATATTGTTCGGTCGCCGATGTTTGGCGGGGCTCCAAAACCAATTTATGACAGGCTGGGGGAGGCAGCTATAATTGATGTAACGCAGATGAGTTACGACCTAACAAATTATCTCAGTGTCATGCTTGGTGAGTCCCGAGATTGAGGAAAGGTGGAGTGTGGAGGAGGGAGAGAAAGGGAGGGGGGGGGAAGAATGGGTGGAGAGAGAGAAAATGGGAGGGAGAAAGAATTGGTGGAGAGGGAGGGAGAGAGAAAGAAAGAGAGAGAGAGAGAGAGAAGGGGAGGAATAGTGGTCATAGTGGTTAAGGTGCAAGTCTGGTGATCCTGGTAGTGTGTGCGATCCGTTGGTTCTAATCCCAACAAAAGTGCATGAATTTTTCCTCAATTTGAAATTGACCACATATCTACGTATGACACAAAAAGACTCCTGGAATAACAGGACTCATTAGACTTCTGAGAATTTGACAGCAGTGGCACTCAAAATAAGCACTCCATTAAAGTTAACACTATAATATTGGTCCTGATTTTTTGTTATGAGAAAAGAACGAGGTATTTAATATTAAATTAAATTGAAAACAACATTTATTTATTCAACAAACAAACACATAAAATACAATACTTCCGATTTCTAATATTAGAAATTTCTCGGAAGTAATAACCAATGAAAATATATTCATGATACATAATCATATTATGTGGTTTAAATAACAGGAAACAAATATATTTTATGAATACTCCTTGGTTATATTTTTGTCAGCCTCATAGCAGAGCATTCTACGCATTCCAGAGGCACTGATTCCAATATCCAAGAACAAAGATTTTGACATTTCGAAAGATCTGAAACAAACCATAGAACAAACAGAGAAAATTCGTTATTTGATACCAGATCGAATGTTTAATGTTTTTCAACACATTACAGTTAACATACAGGGTGGGGCAAAAGTCTGGAAACCCTTGAACAACTTTCGAATGGCTTCTTCGGTAAAATTAAAATTTTGTACGGTAAACCGGGGTAATAAGACCTTTTTTTAGAGTGGGGTCGATTTTTGTTACCGGCTCCCATGTCGGGGCCAGGGGGGCCAACTTCATTTTTTTTAATACGAACCCCCACCTTGCGATACATTTTTGAAAAGGTCTTTAAATAAGAAATACATTGGTGCAAATTTTATTTTTTTAATATTAACTATTTGAAAATTGGGTCCAACTTTGTGTATGCCGTAAAGTCTGGAAACCCCTGAATATCTTTCGAAAGGGCTTTCTCAGTAAATTTAAAATTGTGTACGGTGATCCTTGGTAATTAGACCTTATATTAGAATGGGACCGATTTTTTTTTACCGGCCCCCATGTCGGGGCCAGGGAGGCCAACTCCATTTTTTTTAATACAAAACCCCACCTTGCGATACATTTTTGGAAAGGTCTAATTACCTCGACTTACCGTGCACAATTTTAAATTTACTGAGAAAGCCCTTTCAAAAGATATTCAGGGGTTTCCAGACTTTACTGCATACACAAAGTTGGACGCCATTTGCAAACAGTTAATATTAAAAAAATAAAATTTGCACCAATGTATTTCTTATTTAAAGACCTTTCCAAAAATGTATCGCAAGATGGGGGTTCGTATTTAAAAAAATGAAGTTGGCCCCCCTGGCCCCGACATGGGGGCCGTTAACTAAAATCGACCCCACTCTAAAAGAAGGTCTTATTAGCCCGGTTTACTTTACAAAATTTTAATTTTACTGAAGAAGCCATTCGAAAGTTAGTCAGGGGTTTCCAGACTTTTGCCCCACCCTGTATGTAGGTCAGTAAAAAAGTAAACAAAAATAGGTACATAGAAATAACGAATGAGGTAAAAATTTGGAAAAAGGTAAAACAAAAAAAAATCTAAAAAAGTATAAAATAAGATTGAGAAACTTATTACAGTAAACATCTAAATTCTAAATGATCTAAATACTCTAAATAATAAAGTACCTACTTGGCTTTTTTGTGAAATGAAATTTGTAAAACAGATTTTTGATTTTTTATTTACAATGGCACTTACCTAGATATTCTATTCAGACAGTGATTTCAAGATCTTTCTTTATTCTAACATCAGTAATTTTCATCAACCTGAATAAATATGTAGGTATTATTAATTATAATTAATTTATAAGCATTAATAATAAAGTCAGTGAAATACACATGAGAAGAAAAAAATCTATACAAATAATTAGACATTTAGTAACAATATAAACGAGAGAAGAGATAAATTAAACGAATAAAATATGTATAGGTAAACATAATATGTCCTAACTAAAGGACAGGGTTAGTGCTTATGGCAATCTCTTCCATCCAACTTCTATGGTATCTTGGTAATGATGTTACTCCTAGTCTAAACTGTTCACAGTTGTGTCGACTAGGAGGATTCAGATGAGGATTTTACGTCCCGAATTATTCATTTTCCTCCAGTCGCTGGGAATCGTACTAGTTACCCACATTAACCTCACCCAGCCTAGGTTGGGCCGGAAAAATCAACCTCACGTATCTGTGCGCACGGCAGTGCCCCAGACCAAGTTCCAGTAATTTTTTACTGGAATTTTAGAAATTTTTTAATACTGGCTAATATAGAATTTTTTGTCTGAAAATTCTGCCCGACAGGGGCACGGGGGTTAGAACTCGTGACCTGCGGACTACGAGCAGTACTAAGAACCGTTAAACCGCGGAGGTTGGTTTGCGGTTGCATAGGACATCGCCCTTTCCTTTCCGGAGAATCAAACTCAAGACTCGGGCAGACGTCACACAATCTGGCGTCCCCAGACTTGTCTGCTGGGCGACGTTATACAGGATACCAGTGTCTCGCTAGAAGACTATAAACAGAGAACTGACTAGCCATTCTAGCCAACCCTTACAAGCCAGGCTAGCTTGAAGTTTCTTAAGGGTTTAGTGGCTTATAAAGAAAAAGTCCAAGTCCTCACGATGGTTAATCGCACATTATGTAGTTCAGGACGAGCCAACTTTGAAATGAAGTTGGCTGAAGTCCATCATTACCTCCTCCAGCTGTAACCAAGCTGGCTACAACAACAACGTCACACGCCAGCCTTTGCTCATCGGAACCAAACGTAATCCGGCATCAAAGAGCCCGCGTCACACCCCACATCTAATGTTATTTTACGATCGAACCGTCACACACAAAGCACTCGTCTATAACTCATGTCTTGGCGTTACGCTACTCCCATTATGAGTTCTGAACAACAAAAAAGTATTTTACGATTACATTACCTACGGGTCGCGAACTAATTTAATAAAGCGTTATTACTCATAAAATATTTTTATTAATAATAATATTTGAACCATAGAGTTTGCCTTTGACTGTAGATATAATAGCTGGAGCAGCCGTTTTCGTAATGATAAAATAAATAAATGTGTTTCTCTGTGTTATTATATCACAATATTTAAGTGGGTAGCGCAGAATTATAGGACTTTTTTATGATCTTTCACAGGAGATCAGAGCTGTGTCAATAAGAATGAGGGGGGATGAGGAATAAAATGCGGGGTGTTGAATGTGAAGATGGGGCAGGAATAGTTGTTAAAAAAATCAAAAAATGTGTTGGTAGTTAAATAGAAAGCTTTTAATATCATGATACCTTATTTTTCCTATAACTCCCCCACTGGTTGCTACTCAAATTCAAGTTAATTTAATCATGTAACTAAAATAATGCAATAGTTGCGTTTGATTATATAATTTTTTTAATATACTTATTTCTTCTCACGAGATGAGTGGACCCCGTAACATTCAAGTACAGAGCAGAAAAAATCCTTGTTGGGCATCGAACCCAAGTCACCGAGCGTGCAAGTCTAGTGCGCTACACCCCTCGGCCACGGTAGAGCGACAACACGTAAATTTTTCACTAGCTTAGAAACTAATATTATAATAATTTCTACACATAAAATTTACCAAGAAAAGAGTCTCAAAGTATATGCACTATAATTATGCATTCTTTAGATTTATTTCACTGTTATGAAATGTTGTGTATGATAAATGTTCGTTTATAATAGGAACAATGATTATGAGAGTTGGCTTCTTGTCTTGGCCGTGTATGTTTTATGAGATTCGCTTTCATTATTAAACGTCTCGCTTTGATCTTATCATGGCCCGTGACATGTGGGGGACAAAGCGAAAACACGTAAAGAACGCGGTCGAGAGCGATCACGGCAGAACAGAGTATAGTTTTGATGGTGTTTTTTTTTTTTTTTTTTTTTTTTTTTTTTAAGGTTGAGTGTTTTACAGCATTTTTTCTTTCCTTATCCTACAGAAAAGAAAGTAATGGAATCACCCAAATTTTTCGATAGTCAGTTTTCAGTGCCAAAACCGGAATTTCTTTCTCTTACATCCAGGTTTCTCTTATGTATAAAAAGGTTATTTTCCATAGAGGCAAATTTGACCTGGACATTGTTCTCTTATATCTAGGTTTCTCTTGTATCCAGTTCTCTCATACCCAGGGGCCAGGATCCACTAAATTTCAAGGTACTCTGGCCAGCCTCCGTGGTGTCACGGTTGTGACTACTGCCCCTGGTTCGAGAAGTGACACAATACTTCACATTATTTAGGTGTTGGGTCAACACGAGCTCACCGGAAGGTATCCCTCACAAATCCCTTTTTCGAATTCCTCGGGGGATCGAACCCGGAACCTTCCGCATGGCAAGCGAGAAGTACTTAACCACTGAGCTAAGAGATCTAACCACTGAGTTAGAGATCCCGAGTTCGATCCCGGGTTAGACAGAATTTTCTATAAAAAAAATTAAATCTGGCTACCAAACCCAGGCTAGTAAGGTCAATTTCCCCACCTTCAGCACAAGATTTTTTATCTTTTCAAGGTGGGTATACCCTCATTGTTTGTTGAAGATGTTATTGTGAAATATAAATACATGGGGATCTTAATTTTTTTTTTAAAAATGTGGGTTGCTGGTTTGTGAGTTTCCAGTGAATGGAGGCAATATCCTCGTCTCAAATAACCTGCATGTTAAAGAGACGTTAAGGAAAGAAAATAAAATACTTTCTATACCTAACAGGTAAAAAAATTGATAGATAAAGTCCCTTAATATCAGAATAACTCAAACTCGCTTTAGTAATATTTTTCCCTAACTTGGGACTCGAACCACCGACCTGCAGGTTACAAGTCCACCGCCTTATCGATCAAGCTATGAGTTCGGTGAGAACTCAGATTAAATTATGAATTGCGGTTTTTTTCGTTTTCTTACGCATTCGTTCATTCATGATCTTAATCTCAACGCCCTATTGTTTTGTTTGACAAGAAATACAATCACAAGTGTTACACAGTAGAAGGGTTTAATGTGGCCAGAAATTTTAATTGTTTTAAATATTTCATTGTTCAGAAGGTGAACCATAGATAAAATAATTTTCTCCACTTTTCACGAGTAAAAGACCCTCGTTCTAGAGTGATACACAGTCTAAACCCCATGGAAATTCCTTGTGACAGAAATGTAATGAAAAAATTGAAGCTGTCATAATTATATTATTTGTTAATTTATTTATGTACACTTTATTTTTTATACAAAACAAACAACAATAAATTATTAAAGAGATCATTTTTTTTTTACAATATTAACAAAATAAAATATAGAAAAAAAAATATTTCAATTTAAATGTACAATCGTCTTGTAATCCGGGGCGAAGTTAATGCCTTAGGCATTCTCTGCCACCTTGTGCTGATCAAAATTCTGATGCTACAATTACTCAAACTCGCCTTGGTAAATTTTGCTGAATTTCGTACTCGAACCACCGACCTGCAGGTTACGAGTCCAACGCCTTATCACAAGCTACTGAGGTAGGTGATAAATACGTAGAGCAAGGAAAAACTGGTCATATAGTTACCACAGGTAAAAACCAAGACCTATTAGTAATTTTGACTACATAATAATACGTCTTGGGCTAACTGCTGGAATAATGGGACTCATAAGTCCTAATCGAGGAGTATGAATAAGGCGATTTTATTAGTATTTATTGCATATGGCCAAAAAAACAGAGCATTGTTTAATCAACTAGATGTTATATATTTCATTCTATAACTTGTCCTTTAAGTGTGCTCTATATCTGGATCACCAGACTAGTGGCTTGACCAGTAGGTATACACACGCACACGCACACACACACACACACACACACAAACACACACACAAACTGTGAACATAAATTTCTAACTTTGGTTATCTCTAGCTGTCTAGCAGGTAGGCCATCACATCTCATATTATACAATGATAACTCGAGAACCACTCGTACAGAATATCACAGACAGGCGGGCAGTCCCAAGATTCGTTCATACGTCTCGTTATTATTATTGGTGTTATTTATTCCGGATCTCATTTTCAACAATGATGAATGGGACTTGGCACTCTATTGTTCTTTCTCTCTTTGTTAAATTAGACTGCCACTTAACCGTTAACCTTCCCTCTCTTCCTTTCTTCTAACGTCTCTCCTCCTCCTTTGTTTTAATTTCTCTCGCGCTTACTCACAGTATAAAATTATGTTTCATTCATTTTTAGACATTATCGAGGGATATAATGGAAGAAAATCACGGAGAAAAAATAGGACTTCAAAAAACACACCCACCCCCAGTAGGTTTGGGAAAAGGTAGAGTGAAACTCTTAGACAATGTAAGGGCCCACCCCCAGTAGGTTTGGGAAAAGGTAGAGTGAAACTCTTAGACAATGTAAGGCCCCACCCCCAGTAGGTTTGGGAAAAGGTAGAGTGAAACTCTTAGACAATGTAAGGCCCCACCCCCAGTAGGTTTGGGAAAAGGTAGAGTGAAACTCTTAGACAATGTAAGGGCCCACCCCCAGTAGGTTTGGGAAAAGGTAGAGTGAAACTCTTAGTAAATGTAAGGCCCCACCCCCAGTAGGTTTGGGAAAAGGTAGAGTGAAACTCTTAGACAATGTAAGGGCCCACCCCCAGTAGGTTTGGGAAAAGGTAGAGTGAAACTCTTAGACAATGTAAGGGCCCACCCCCAATAGGTTTGGGAAAAGGTAGAGTGAAACTCTTAGATAATGTAAGGGCCCACCCCCAGTAGGTTTGGGAAAAGGTAGAGTTAAACTCGTAGATAAAGTAAAGACCGAACTATAAAAGAGGATTAAATTTAAGATATATAAAACAGAAAAAATAACTACCTACCTATGTTTGTTTGTTTGTTTGTCCGGAGTTGTTTAGCCAAAACAGTAAGAGATAGCGAAAAATGTCTCAGAATTGACCCCCCCAAAACTATTATCGCTTTGTCCAGAAAAATTATAAAAAGTTCAAAAAGGCATTGCTGTCCAGCAGTACGGCCATGCCTTAGTAAATTTGAAATTTAGTCCCGTTGCAAAGCACGGGCAAACGGCTAGTTTAAGATAAGCCAGACCCCCCTTCTTTATAGCCCGACTTCAGGGACTGACTTATCTTTAAGTTAATCCTGTTTTATAATCCGTACCTAAGACTAGGTGAAAGGGTACAAAGAAAAGGGCAAAAGAGAGAGAGGAGAGAGAGAGAGAGAGAGAGAGAGAGAGAGAGAGAGAGAAAGAGAGAGAGAGAAAAAAGAGAGAGAGAGAAAGGGAGAGAAAGAGAGAGGAGAGAGAGAGAAAGAGAGAGAGAAAGAGAGAGAGGGAGAGCTATTAAGTAAAAACTAAGATAAAGAGAGGACTAAGATAAAGAGTGTGATAGTGTACAGAAGTAATGGTTTGAAATATACTCTCAGCACACAATAATAGTACAAAATGGTATGATGCTCTATGATTTAGACATTCGGCAGGGATGTAGGAATAATACAAGAAGGCAAAAAATATGTTTTTTTCCCCACATATTTATACTTATACGATTTAGTCTAAAAACAAAAAGTGTATTCATTTGTAATTTTCTAAATTATGGATTAATTTTAAAAATAAGAAATAAAAATTAATTTTAAAAAAATGAATTTATCTCTTTTATTCATTTATTATTATTTTAGAAAGAACGTACTTCCAGAGTTATACCAAAAGAAGTTGAAATAAAAAATTGAAGAAAAATTGAAGAAAAAATATGCATGAAGAAAGTATTGAAACCGGAATTATGTATTGCATATTTGGCATCGTATTTGTACAAGAATCGATCCTATATCTGTTCTAATACTAACAACCTACCTCCAAAAGGCCATATATGGATGTCCGGTCCCTCGTTTAAATTTTGATAACAACCACATGTGTGTTTTCGGTCCCAAAGAAAAACACAAAAACATCCACATATGGCCGTTCGGTAACGAACGTGTTAATGCCATTCAATATCCACAAAATACGTACGTCTATTTTACAAACACTGCACAGCACAATTCTTGCTCGCTCCATACTTCCTCTATTGATTACGACACGGGGAAGTAAACCTGCATGAAGCGCTCGTAAATGGCCACGTCTTCTGGTAGAAAGAGACAGAAGATCACGCGGTCAACCTGGCAACATGGAACATTTGGGGCGGAATTAATAGATAAACAAAATCCGATGCTTAAGTCTGAGATGCAGTTTGTCAGGAAACTCAAATTTGAATAACATAATATATGAGGACAAGCAGGCTGTCGCCCGCTTTGCGGCCCGAGGCATGGCCGTGAAAGCAAAAAATCCTTTTTCGCCAATGGCAGGTGTTGTAGTGGGAATTTCGAAAAATCCCGTCTTATTGCACATCTAGACTATAAGACAAAGCTACCTACCAAATTTCAGCTTCCTAGGACTTACGGTTTGGGCTGTAGAGCGAAGATCTCAGTCAGTGGTCAGTCAGTGACTTTGACATTTATATATTAAGATTATAAACAGAGAACTGACTGGCCAATCCTTACAAGCCAGGCTAGTTTGCAGTTTCCTAAGGTTTTTTTTTTTTTTTTTTTTAAGTGGGGTTTTAACGTCGCTTTCAACTGCCATGGTCATATCACGACGGGGGTTTTACCCTCCATTCGCAGGAAACTCACAAACCTGCTACTCACATTGACCTCACCCAGCCTGAGTGGGGCCGGGAAAAGCCAGCGTCACGAGAATTAGAATTTGAATGGTCACCCATCCAAGTCTTAACCTCGCTGGATGTCGCTTAACTTCGGTGTTCTGAAGGGAACCGGTGTATTCAACATGCCATCGACGCTGGCTCCTAAGGTTTTAATGGCTTGTAAAGAGAAAGTCCAAGTCCTCACGATGCGATGGTTGATCGCACATAGAAATATGTGGACCATAACCCCCAACCCCCCTCCAGCTTTAGCTAGGCTGGCTACAACAACAACAACAGAAAAAAATGTATGCAGTACATTGTTCTTTTAATTTGTGATAAGATACTCGCTTGCAATGTGGAAGGTCGTGGGTTCGCACCCCAGAGCCGACATAGCTTTGGTTACAGTTGTTTGTAAGGGACACAATACATTATCTGCTCAGGGAGGTATCCCTTACGACGCAATCCACTGAATCATGTATAGCAGCATATTTCTATTGTATTCTTTTTTGATGAAAGATGGGTATATTTTAATCAACAGACTGACAGCATTATGAAGAAGAAATAATGGTATACATTTTAACAGTAGATCACTGGTAATCCGCTCCATCTTCATAAGGTAGACTCCTTACAGTTTTTTCTAGTACCTCTGAGTCTAAGAGAGACAGCGCGAATGATCGATAATTGTTCTTGGGTCCTTATCCATGCTAGAAATATTGGAAAAAGTTTTGTTCCATTGTATACTATGTACTTACGGATTCAGGATTCTTCACGAGAAAGTTGTAGACAGTGCGCAGAGCTACTTGGGCTGCTTTGGATTGAGGATATCCTGGAAAAATAGGTAAATGAAGAAAACAATAAAATAAATGAATGTGTTTCTCTGTGAAATTATATCACAATTTAGTGGTAAGCGAAGAATTTAATTACTTTTCCGTATCTGTTTTATCTTATAGTTTATCCATAACTCCGTCGACTGGCCCGGACCACATCAAAGCAGCTACTCAATTTTTCTCGGAGGTATGGGGTGGGTCGCAGATCCAAAGTAAAAGGCGCAAATTTCCAATCAGCTGGGATTCAAACCCAGGTCAAGGCTAGTGCACAACACCTGCGCATTAGTGACTATGGAAAACAAAAGACCCCTTTGATCGGTGACATCAAGCTAGGGTTAAAAAAATCGAGATGAGAGTACATCTCTTTCAATAATTTTAATTAGGCAAAAAAAAAAACATTTATGAAATTAATAAAGTAAAAATGAGGAAAACCGTAAACACATTTGATATGAAAGGGGAAATGCCTGGAAAAAAAAATAAGAAAACAATTAGAAGAATTTTTTTTAATTTTATTATTTTATTACTATTTAATTATTATTATTTTTTTTAATGCACAATGTACTTCATTTTTTTAAGTTTTAATTTTACTTTTAGTTTTAAGTGATGTTACATGTATATGGTGTAAAAAAGTACAATAAAATTAATTTATTTTTTTTAAAAAATAAATATTTAAAGATAAAATTGGAAAAGAAATTAGATGAAATTTTCGAAGGGAAGATTGTCGTCCCGGTAGCTAAGTGGTGGGTGGTATTGGGATTTTGACCACATAGAATAATCCTGGGTGTCTGCTGGACTAGTGGTACTTTAGTGTCTTATAGGTAATATAAAAAAAGGGATATTATTGATTATTATTGTTAAAATTCAACCTAATGCATCCTGTAAACTTTGAAGTATGCTTTTATGCAAGAGTAAGATAAGTAGTGACACCAAATTTTGCTTGATCAAAATTTTGGTCACTGTGTGGTTGTTTTTTATTAGGTTAAATGCCAGTAAGGGATAATTTTTCGAAAATGTTTTTTAAGAAAGTTGAAAAAATAAATAATTAAATTACAAGCATTTGCAAGATTTTTTGGTTGTCATTATGTTTGTTTTGTCGTAGTGGGGTGTGACTTTTTTTATAAGACCTAGTTGTAGGGTTTAAACAAAACACTTATCCCAATAACGTGAGACCTTTTTAATTGGTTTCTTTTTTTAAAGGTAGTTGTGCCCGGAACCGTTTCGCATTATTAGGATTTCTTTACATCCATACTATTCCGGAAAGAAAACTCGGTCAGGTTTTTCCCTCCAGCCTGGATTCGAATTGAAAAAAACCCGTGGGTTAGAACCCAAACTCTCTTAAACCAGACCACGAGGTCAGCCTGAGATCTATGTAAGGGGGGAAACCACTTCACCTTTTCCGGTCATGGTTTTGAGGCCCATTGGGCTTTTGGGAGGGTTAACCATGTATATCATTAAAACCGAAGCTGTCTCTTTCATGAAAGAGTCGTTCTGGAAGAAGCTGGACCGTCTAAAAATGATTTCAAGACTTTGGACTTACAAGGTTCTCGGTTTTTTTTTAACATTCCAGAATCTCTGGTACGCAGACTGGTAGGGGGGTTCTCCCCTACGGCCCCCATGGTGAATCAATCTGGAAAAAAAATAGTGGGGAAAAATGATTAATGAAATTTAGTTTTCTATGGTACCGCCTAGTAGCTTGTCGATAAGGCGGGGATTGTAACCTGGAGGGGGGTTGGTTCAAGCCCCGGTTTAGCGTAGATTTAGTAAGCGAGTTTGGTAGTTGTGATATCGAACGATAGTGATTGCACAAATTTTGATAATTTTAATAACTTTTTAGTTTTCTATTGTAAAAGCAAAATGTATAGTTGTAGTTACAATCAATTTAAAGAGGAAACGCTGCGTGTGCTGGGCTCTTTCCTTCTATGCCAACCTTTGACGATGGTATAAATTAATTAAGTAATAAATATATACTATCAAGTGTTTCCGTAACTTAAAAAAAATAAGAATGAAATTTATACGATTTTCCGTTGTACATATTTTCAAATTTCTTATTATAATTAATTTAAATTCGATTAAAAATAAACAGAGCAATGTTTTAAAATTATTAGTCCCCCCAGTCAGTGGTAAACCTCGTTTGGTAAATCCAGAGGGGCTTCGAAACCAGTGGCCCCACATGGTTACCTCATTTGGGGGGTTTTGGTAGAAATTATACTTGTTGAACTATGGCTAGAATAATGGAAATCGTTGTCTTATTCGAGAGTATAGTGAAAAAAAGTTATAATTATTTTGTGTTATCAAATTTCGTGATGTCACAATACTAAAACTACTTTACAAAAAAAATTTGAACTAAATAGTGAAATTGTATGATCCATACAGAGTAGTGATTTCGTATCAAGTGGTCCTTTCGTTAGCGGCGTTTGTAGTGCAGTGATTTTGGCATCTCCTGTTCACAGCCACGAGAGTTTTTTTAAAAATTTCCCCTTCAGCTCAGGACCCCCCGCGCGATGGGAAATTTCACCACCACTGGGATCAAAAAACAAAAAACTAATAAAAAAAAAAAAGTCAAACCAGGATAAAAACGAATCAAAGGGCCGTTAAAAATTTCCGCTTATGTTTCCTGCTTTAAAATATGTATATATTTTTTTTTGTAGGAAACTTATTAATCAAAGTAAAAGTTTTTTTTGTTTAATCAGGTTTCCCGTACAAAGTCCTCTTTATTGGGTTGTGTTATTATTATTAATTTTTCCCCGTTTATTTTGAAAACCCGAGATTTCATTCTTGGCATGAGACTTAAATTAGAGATGGGGATTTTCCCTTCCATTTGGGAAAAATACAAACAGAGAATACATTAACCTGACCCGCCTGGGGGGTTTGGCCCAGATATAGCCGCATCACGAGGGGTTCGAATTAGAAAACGATTTGTGTTTGTTTTTGGCTTGATGGTGGATATATTGTTAAAATTGTTTAAAATAAAAATCGAGTAAAGTGTGAGATAAATAAAAAGAAAAATGTCAAAAAACAAAATAAAGAGACATTTTTATCAACAACAAAAAAGAGGCAACCAAAAAAAAAGGAGTTTTTAAAAAAAAAAAAAAGAAAAAAAAAAAAAAAAAAAAGTAATATTTTAAAAAAGAAAAAAATTTACTTCTCCCCTCCTCCTCCCCCCAAACGCGTTGTTGCAGCTTTTAATGGATAATGCGGGGGTGAAAATTTACCCCCCCCCAAAGCACTTTGTGGCCAAAATCTTTTGCCTTGGGGGGTTGTTGGGGAGTTTTGATTCCCCTTGCAAAAATAAAGGGGATATTGCTGCTTGAAACACCCCCCCAGAACCATTTCAGTGGTACAATCATGCCCTGCTGTGGGAAAGTTTATTTTTAAGCTGCCCCCAAGGGGGTCCCTTTTTTGTAGGGGTTGTTTAAAAGGTACTTAAAGTTATTTTTTTTTAATTAAATTTGGAAAAACCCAAATATTAAAATTTTGGTGTCCCCATTTTTTATTAATTTTTTGTATAACCCAAAATTTTAATAAATTCATGAATTAAATTTTTAAGTTCATGAATTTTTAAAAAAAAAGCCAAGGCTTAGTAAAAAAGTTTTATTTATAATATTGATAAAGTAGGTATGTTTGTTTATGCGAGTACTTTCATTATCAATTTTTCAAAAAATAAAAATTTTTATGAAGCTAAAAAATTTATGAAGCAATTTTTTTTTTTTTTATTGAAGTTTTTTTGGTTTTTCAAACTTGTTTTTTTTTAAAAAGGTATTTTTTTCTTTGTTAAAATATGTCCAGGTTGGCAATTGCCCAAACAACTGTTGGGTCTGCTGTGATGAAAACCAAAAAGGGAAAACAAGTAAACAACAGACATGAGAAGTGTAGACAGTTATAAAAATTTAGTTTTTTGTACCCCCTCAAATTTTTCATGTTCATTTTTTTTTCCTTGGTTTTTTTTAAAAAATTTTTTTTTTTGTTTTTTTTAATTTTGGGTTTAACAAAAAGATATTATTGTTTCAAGGAATTTTTTTAAAAATAGGGGATTTAAGTCACACAAATTTTAAAAAGGTTTTTTTTTTTTTCACATGTGGCCCCAAAAAATAAAAATTTTGAGCAAAATCAGTATTTTTTTGTTTGTGGGGGGGAAAATTTTTGGTGAAAGTGAATTTTTTGTTTTTTGGTTTTTTTTAAGTTGGAGTATTTTATTTTTTTGATTTTCAAAATTTAAAAATAAAAAAAATTTAAAAAAAGGAAAAAAAATTAAAAAAAAAAATTTTTTTTTTAGAAATTTAAAAAAATTTGGGGTTTATACAGTTCGAAAAATTTTGGGGTTTGTAGAGAGTTAGATAAAAAGTTTTTTGAAAATTTTTTTTTACTTATCTTTAAAAAAGGAAAAATTTATCGTAAAAAATTTTACCTACCATTATTACTTTTGGGGGAAATTTACCCCTTGGTCCCCAAAAATTTTTTTTTTTGGGCCCTTACCCCGGGTCGTTGTGTTGAAACAATTTCGAAACAGTAAAGTAGAGAATTGGATTTGGTTCATCATATGGGTGGTGTCATCGTGAAGTGGTGGGCGGCGTAAAAGGAAACCGTCTTTACAAGGAGGCTAAAATAAAAGGGCCCCGGGGAACCCCCAACCCCAAAGGGTTACCCCTTTTTTATCCCCCCCCCCGACTAATTTGAAATTTTTGGATGAAATTTTTAACACAAAAATCCAAAACTTTAAAAAAATTTGGGCCGAGATTGGGGTTGGGCCCCACAAATAATGTTTTGAGGTGCTGATAAAAAATTTGAAATGATTGCATATAATTATAAAGTTTCATATAAAAAAGAATTTAAGTAAATTAAAAAGTTTTTAAGGGGATAACTACTTTTACTTTATATAAAATTATTAATAGTTTGTATTTTGAATTAAAAAATATTTTAAATCAAGCAAATTTTTTTTTTAAACCAAAAAATTTTAATACACCCCCAAAAAAAAAAAATTTATTTTTTTTTAATTCTAAAAAAGAATACTGGAACCAAGTGTTTGAGGTATAAGTAGAAATAGCGGCGGGGAAAAAAAAAAAATAAGAATAACGTTTTTGTTGTTCTTTTTTTTTTATATAGCAATTTATTTTTTTAATAAAAAAGTGTTTCCAATAGAAAATTCATTTAATAAGTAAAAAGTTCTATTTAATCTCTAATTAAGTAAAATTTTAACATTAATTATTTATCAGGATTACCTTGAAATGTTGATTTTAAATTTTTTAAATTAAAAAGTTAATGAGTAGGTTCTGAAAATGAAACAAAAATAAATAAGAAACAAAAATATGTATGATCCAAAAAAAAAATCAAGGTTTTTATTAATTTAAAAAGAACCACAAGCCCAAAAAACCCCGGGGGGTGGTGTGTGCTAGGTGTAGGGGGCAGATTTTCTTCTTTTTTATAAAATATTGTGTTTTGAAAGAAAAAAAATTTATTGGTAACTAAAAATTTAGGGAAAAAAAAAAATTGGGGGGTTTTTTTTTATTCCTTGTCAAGAAAAATAAAACCCCTTTAGTGGGGAAAAAAAATTTTTGGGACAAAAGGGTTTATTATTAATAGAATTGTGATTAAAAGTTGATTTTTTTAAGGGGTTTTTTTAACCCCATTAAAAAAAAATTTTTTTTTGGGGGAAAAGGTTTTGTTACCTTTTTTGCAGGGGAAAACCCCAAAAAAGATAAAATTTTTTAAACACCCCCCCTGGTTGGGGGAATGAGATCAAAAACCCCCCAAAGTTTAAGAAAGATTTTTTTCCTTTTTGAAAAAAAAAAAGGAAAGGGCCTTTTCTACTGTAAAAACCCCTCAGCACAGACGGGGACCCCTATTAGATTATTTAAATTTTAAAGGGGGGGTTTTTCCCTTTTCTTGAGATTTTTGAAAATTTTAACTTATAGTTTTTTTTCAGAAAAACCAACCAAATGAAAAACAAAAATGTGAAAAATAAAAGGGGTTTTTTTTAAAAAAAATTTGGGGGTTAAAAAATTAAAAAAAATTTTTGGTGTTTTTTTTTATTTTTTGGGGGCCAAAAAAAATTTTTAATTTTTTTCGCTAAAAAATTTTAAAAATTTTGGGGAAAAATTTTTTTTGGCGAAAAAACAAAAATTTAGATTAGAAGAAAAAAAAAAAGAAAATTTTTTAATAAGAAAATAAAAAATTTATTTTCTTCATCTCTTGGGGCCCCCCAGAAAACCCCCAAATTTAAGAAATTTTTTAAAATATTTTCCCCTAGGGCCCTGATAAAAAAAACCCCTTTTTTTTTAAAAAAAGTTAAAAATTTTGGTCGGATTTTATGTTGCCCCCCAAAACCCCTTACCTAATAAAAAAGAGGAAAAAGACATAATCCCCTTTTTGGAAAAAATTTTTAAAAGAGATTTTGGGGGTTTTTGTGGTGAAGTAAAAGGGTAAGTAAAATTTTTTTTCTTGATGAATCCCCCCATTTTTTAAAATGTGATGAAAAATTTAAACCCAAATTTTTTAATAAGAAAATACCCTTTTTTTTGTTATGATGTAGCCCCTTTTTACTTTATTCCCCCCTTGGAATTTTGTCGGCATTGTTTAAATGTCTTTATGTGTCAATGTGGGGTGTAAGGTGGGGGGTTGGGTTCCCCCCCCCCGTATTTTGGGAATCCCGTTTTTTGGGGGCCCTTTTTAAAAGCCCCCACGCGGCCCGGGGGTGTCCCGTTTTTCCCCCATTTTTCCCATCCCCTCTGGAAATTTTTTTAAAAAAAATTTTTTACAAAACGTGGACATGATTTCAATGAAAAAAAATAAAGTTCAATACCCAAACAATTTTCCCCAAAAAATTTTCCCCCAAAAAATTTAATGGTAAAAAAAAATTTTGTCAAAAAATACGTCTAATCAAAAAAATGAGAAAATAAAAAAAAAATCGAATGAAAAAAATTGTTTTTAAAAATAAAGCTTTTTTCTTTTCCCAACATTGCGGGGGGGGGGGGGGGGGGGGGGGGGGGGGTGTTAAAAGGGTTGCCCCCATTTTATTTCCCAAAACCCTTTTTTTTTTTTTGGGTTTTTTGGTTTTTGTTTTTTTTGGGGTTTGGGAAAATTTTTTTTTTTTGGGAACCTAGGAGGGGGACCTTCTTTTTTTTGACCAAAAAAGAATTAACCCCAAATTTTAAAATGCCACTTATCGATGGTTTTAATAGTGGTTTTTTGGGGCCCCGAACCCAATTGGTTTTTTTTTAAAATGGGAAAAATGGGGTAGTTTAAATAAAATTTAAAAAATTTTCCCCAAAAAATTTAAAAGGGTTTTTGGGTTGAAAAAAAAAAAATTTTAAAAACTTCTACTTGTGGCCCCAAAAAAAAACAATATTTTTTTTTAAGGTAAAAGGAAAAGGGAAAAATAGGTTTCAAATGATCCTTGGGGCTTCTTTGTTGATCCCAAACCCCAAAAAAATAATAATAGACTATATTGTTTCGATTTTGTAAATCCCAAATTTTTCCCTGTTCCAAAATTTTTTTTTTTCTGATGGTTTTTTCCCTCCCCATTTTAAAGTTCTTTGGGGGTGGTTCAAACTGTCGAAAAAATTTTTTTTTTTCCCAAAAAAGAGACCCCCCCAAAAATTTTTTTAATATTTGGGGAAAAAAGGAAAATATTATATGTTTCCCAAAAAAAATTTGAAGGAAAAAAAAATTGGTTTTTTGTTTTCTTTATTATTTTTTTTTGAAAAAAAAAAGCAAGTTTTTCTCCTTTCAAAATTTTTTCAAAATTTTTTTTGTTTTACCCCCGTTGTGAAAAATATTAAAAAAGTTCTTCTTGGAATTGTTATTTAATTTTATTTTATTTTTTTCAAGTATTTTTAAATGAATTTTGGTGTTTGGATTTACCTTTTGGGCAGGGAAATGGGTTCAGTCCCAAAAAAAGACAAAAAAAATTTTGGGAAAAATGGTAATATCTATACTTTTTAGGGGTTTTAGTTACTAGTATGAAAAAAAAAGACCGAATCTTTTATTGTGTCCCCCAAAACATATTTTTCTGGAAAAGGAAATGGGTGCTGTGACTTAGTTCCCCCTTCAAAAAAATTCCCATTTATTTTTTTTTTTAAAAAAATTTTTTTTTAGAGCTTTTTTTTGGTACTTTTATTTTATCATTTTTTTTAATTTTAAAAGAAATTGTGTGTGTTCACACTTTTGTAAATTTAAAAAATTTTTTTAAAAAATTCAAATAAAAAAAAATGGTATTTTTATTTTTTTTTTTTACCCCTTTTTGTATGGATTTTTTTCCCGCAAATTGATGACAACCAGAGAATGGTTGAAAAATTTTGCAACCCTGGTATTACACAAAATCTAAAACCCGTGTCTCAAGAAAACCCTTGGGTGGGGGGAAAGGGGGTTCTTTTTGGGTGTGTGAGACCGCCCGGCAATCTCAAAAAAAAGCCTGATCAGTAAAAAGGTTGGGTAAGTTTACTTTGGGGCATTTAAAACAGTAAAAAACGAAAAACCAAAAAGTTTATAAATTTTAAGGTTTCTTTCTTGTTTACGGGCGAAAAAGGGAAAATTTTCCCCCTTTAGAGGAAAAACAATCCAAAATTTTTTTATAAAATTACTTTGTGGTTCGAAATAAATCTAACTGTTATTTTTTGAAATTTTTGTAAAAAAAAATATTTTTTTTTAAATTTTGGGTTTTTTTTGTTTCTTTTGAAAAAAAATAGCCCTTTTTTTTGAAATTTAATTTTTCCAAAACCCAAACCCCAAATTTTTTTTTTGGGGTTTTTTTTTGTTTTTTTTGTTGTTGCAAGATGGGGGAGTATTTTTTTTTAAAAAAAAAGGGCCCTTTTATAGAAATTTTTAAAAATTTTTTTTTTGGCTTTTTTGAAAAAAAACCCAAATGTATTAAATTAATATTTGTTTTATCAAAAGATTTTTTGAAAATAAAGAAGGGGGTTTTTAAAAAAATTTTGGGAATGGGAAGTATTGAAAGACGTTTTAATTACCTATGCATTATTTTACTTATTCTTTTGCCCCGGCCCCCCCTTTTTGCGAAGTGAGAGTGGGGGAACCCCGGACACATCCCCCTATTTGTGACAAACACCCCCCCTGCCCCCAATTGTCGAAGCCCCTGTGGGTTCGGGATAAATTTTCCCAAAATCAGAAGAAATGGGGGAAAGAGAAATTAATGAGAACCAAAAAAATTGGGTGGCTCGCGTTGCAAAAAATGGCTGGGAGCCCCCGTTGGGGGAAAAAGAATTTAGGGGGTTTTCCCAAAACCCCTCATCTACTCCCAAACAACCAAACCCTTTTTCCGGGCATTATCTTTAAAAAATTTTAAACCGTTCGAAATTTTCCCGATGATCTGAAAAGCTCCAAAAGGGTCAGTTTTTTGCTCAAGTTTGTGAGAACTTGAGGGAAATTTTCTTGTTTTGAGTGGTTTTTGCGCGAGTCAAAATGAGATTACGCGCGTTTTACCCCCCGCCAGAAATTTTTTGGGGGAAAAACCCCAAGAACCCCCCATAGTATGTAAACCCCCTGAAAATTTTTTGCCTAGCCCCCGGGGAAAAACCCCGTGGTTTTTTCCCCCCCTACTTTTTAAAAGGGCCCCATTTTTTTATCGAAAAGGAAAATTTTTCCCCGTTTTTTTTTTTGGGAAAAAAAGATTCAAGTTTATTTTGAAAAATAAATGAACAATCTTAAAAAATTCTTACTTTTTTAGACAAACGAGCCTGTGTTTGAAAAATACAATTCTTCCCATAGTCAAAAAAAATACTTGTGACGAAAAAATCCATGTCTTTCTTGATAAAACAAAAATTTTTGATGAAAAAAACCAGGGTTTTTTCAACTCAAAAAATATTTGTCCCAAAAAAAATTTTTTAAAAAAAAACCCCCAATACTTTTTTCGAAAACTTTCTTTTTGACTAAAAAAAATTTTTTGGGAAAATTTTTTTTCGATAAAAAAAAAATTTTGTAAAGAAAAATAGGGCTTATTCCACTAAAAAAAAAACCTTGTCCCCAAAAACCCGCTTTGACTCAAAAAAAAACTTGTGACGAAAAACCCCGTCTTTTAAACCCTCAAAACAAAACTTTTTACGAAAAACCCCTGTTTATTCCTAAAAAAAAATTTTGTGCGAAAAATCCATTTTTTTGGGGTCAAAAAAAAATATTGTGCGAAAAACCCCCCCGGGGACAAACCCCCTTAAAATTAAAAAAAATAGGACCCGGGGGGAAAAGCCTCACCCGGGGAAAATGTGTCCCGGTGTTAACAAGGGGCATTAAAAGGGGGAATTGTGGGATGATAAGAGATCAGGTTCCTGTTGAGGAGGTGTTTGGGTTAACCGAATTTTCCCCGGTCATCATTGGAGAGCATTAAATTGAAAAAGGGAAAGGGGTTTAAAAAAAGTTGATTTTTTTGGTGTAGAAAAAAACCCCCTTTTCCCAAAATTTTTTTTGGGGGGGGACGGAATTTTTTTTTTTCATCTCTTTAAATGAATGTATTTGGGGGTTTTTCCCCATTTCGGAAATTAAAAACCAATCCAAAATTTCCCCACCCGGTGCTAAGGGGTTTAAAATTTTAAAGGTCCCAAATTTAAAAACTCGCTGGGCGTTTTTATTTTTAGTAAGGAACGAGAATTTTTGTATTCGGGTCTTTTAAGTGTTTGGTGAAGGTAAAAGGTCGTATGATTTTATTTTTTTAAAATTTTAAAGGGGGGGTTTTGGGAAGGGTTTGGGGGTCCCCCAAAGGGGCTTTTTGCTTTTGAAATAGAGTTCTTGCAAAAAATGCTTATTACAAGAAGGGAAATTTTTTTTGGGAAAATCAAAAAAAAAATGAGAGTTAAAAAAAAACAAAAAACATGCCCCTATTTTGTGTTTTCGAATAAAACCCTGTTTCGGTTAGCGGGGGGTTTTTTAATTTTTTCCCCCTCCTGCCCCTGCAAGATTTTCTTTGATACAATTGGGGTTTGGGGGCGCTCCCCCGTAAAAAAAAAGTAGACGTGATTTTGTTTAGGGGTTTCCCCCAAAACCAGTTTCTGTGTGATATGCGGTAAAAATTTTAAAGCAAAAGGGAAAAATTTTGGGCCCTTATGAAAATATAACCTACCCAAAAAAATCACAAAAATACTCCCAAAAAATACCCAAAAACACTCCCAATCAAAATATCCCAGTCCCCCCCCACTACACCTAACCGAGAAAACCCAAAGGTTTTAAAAAATTTCCACACTCAAAAAAAAAACACAAAAAAGCAACTAATAAACTGGCCCCTTTAACCCAAAAAACGAGACCACAAAGACCCCCAAAAAAAAATACGTCCCAAAACTAAAAATAAAATACCCCAAAAAAACAGAAAAAAAAAAAAAAAAACCCCCAAAAAGAATATTGCACAAAATCACCCTCCCCGTAGCAAGACCCCAAAAGGGTGAACCCTCAGTTTCGTTTTCCCCAAAAAATTTTATGCCCCCCGCAAAAGTTTTTCATCCCCCGTGGTCTAAAGCAACTAAGGGTTTTTCCAAAAGGAGGGGGAAAAACCCCCCTGGGATCATGAATGGGGTCGAATAATGTTTTTTTTTTTTTTTTGGGAACCCCATTAGTTTTTTTTGGGTTTTAAAATTTTCCGATGGGGGCCCCAGAACGGAGGTAAGCCCCAAATCAAAACAAGATTTTTACCAATATGATTTTTTACCCTTTTAAAATTAAAAAAAAACTAAAAAAATCAATATTAAAGCAAAAAAAAATTTTAAAAACACGGCAATGGGACCTGCGTTTTCCCCAAAACCCAAAAATGTTCCCAAAAAAATATAAATTGGTGTTTAAAAAACCTTTAAAATTTAAAAAAATCATGTTTTTTTTTTTTCCCCAATCAGGGGGGTTTCCCAAAGAAAACAGGTCAATAAAAAAAAAAACTTGTGTATTTTGAATTTGAATTACCGTCAAATTTTAAAAAACTCAATCGTAATTTGCTTAAAGGGTTTTGGGCTGCACTCAAGTCGGCGGTTTTTCATTTTTAATGTGAAAAAAGGAAAAAATGGTTGGAAAATTGGCTGGGGGAGGGGGAAAATAGGGGGGGGTGAAAATTTTGATGAAAGAGTGGGAGTATAGTAGGGTTTAAAGGGGGGAGAAGAGAAAAGAGAGTAATAGTGGGTAGGGGAGTTGAATAAACATAGGGGAGAAATGGGGGTAAAAAAAATGGGTTTGGGGAAAGGGGAGAGGAGGGGAGGGGGGGGGGGGGTCGGGGTTTTAAAAAGGTATTAGATGAAAAAAAAGGGGAAGATATTAGGGGTAAAAAAAGGTTTTTTTAGGAGGGGGGAGAGGGGAGGGAATTTGGCTGAGAATGGGAGGAAAGAAAAAGGGTTTATTTTAGTAAAAAAGACAGAGGGGGGGGGTTGGTGGGGGGGGGGGAAAAAGGATTGTTTTGGTAGAGAGAGGAAATAAGGGGGTTGGGGACGGAGTGAAAAAGGGAGAAGAGAGGAGGGGGACAAAAAAAGGGTTTGGGGGAAAAAGGGGGAAAAGGCAGAGTGAGCATGTGCTGTCCACCCCCTTTTTTCTCCCCCTTTTTTCCCTTTTATTGTTTTTACTTGCTTCTTGTTTTTGGGCCCAAAACTCTTGTTTGTTGTTTTACTTTCCCCCCCCTTCTCTCTCTTTCTCTTTCTTTTTCTTTTTTTTTTTTTTCCCCTTTTCTTACCCCCCCTTTTACCACTTTTTCTCTTCTCTCTTTTTCTTTCCCCTTTTCCCTCTCTCTTTTTTTTCTCTTTTTTTCTTTTTTTTTTTTTTTCTCCCACTTTTTATCCAAATTTTTTTTGCCCCTTTTTTTACTTTCCCCAAAAATTTTAATAAATTTTTAAAAAAGGGAAATTTTTTTGTTCCCTTTTTTTTTTAGAAAAAAAAATTTTTTTGCTCGTTTTTATTTTTTTGAATTTTCGAAAATTTTTTTTTTTAAATTATGGCAATTTTTTTAGATGGTCCCTTTTGGGGACCCGTCTGATACTAATTTTTTTTAAAGTTTTAATTTTTAAAAAAATACACCGTTTTGGGAAATTTTGTTTGTATCTATGGTTTAGGTTTAAACCGTGCAATTTTTTTTTTGAAAAAAATTTTTATTTTGCTTATTTTCGAAAAAACCCAAAAATTTTTTTTTAAAAAAGTAAATAAAAGGTTTTTTTTTGGGAAATTTGGGGAAAAAAGGAAAAAAAGGGTTTTTACACTTTTAATTTTTGGAATCGATTCGCGGTTTTTGGGGAAAACATGATTTTGTATAAAAAATTTAAAAAATTTCCGTTTATTCAATGGCCCCCAAAAGAGGAAGTTTGTGTCTGATAGGAGGTATTTTTTCTTCCCCAATCTTTTTTCCCTTTTTTTTCTATTTTTTTTCTTTCTTTCCCCCAACCCCCCCTATCCCCTTTCCCCTCTACATCCCCCCCCTCCTCCTTTTTCTTCTTTTACTCCCCCCCGATTTTTTCTCTTTCTCTTAATCGTTTCCTGTGTCCTTGTATTTTTTCATTCCTTTTCTCCCTCTCTCTCTTCTTTCTTCTTTTCCCCTTTTTTCGCTTTCTCTCTCCTGGGCTCTCGTCCCCCCCCCCCCCTCTCTCTTTTCTTGCCTTTCCGTTTTTCCTATTTCCCCATCATTTCCCCCCCCTCTCCCCCCTTTCCCCCCCCCCCCTTATTTTTCCCTTTTCCCTTTCCCCCCCCCAAATTTTTTAAAAAAACTATTCGTTCTTGGTTTCATAAAATTTTTGTCTGCATTTTCGAGAGAAAAAAAACGCTCCCCCCCCCAGATTTCAAGTTGGGTGACAGAGCAGCGAATCAGGTTTTGGGGGTGTTTTTTTTCCCCCCCTTTTTTTTCTTTTAAATTTTTTTTTAAAAAATTTTAAAAAAAAAACCCGTTGGGCGTACTTTTTGGTTTTTTTGGGGTTTAGAATTTGAAAAAAAAATTTTTTTTTTGGGGGATTTTTCTTTGTGTTTTTTTTTTTTCTTTTTTACAAGTGAATTTAGTTCCCCGATTTTAAATTTACAATCGAAAATTAAAAAAACGATTGTTTGAGTGTTTTTTTTTCAGTTGTAATAACAATAATTTAAACTAAAATTCCCCCGGTTTGGTTTTTGCCCTCAAATAAATGTAAGGTTTTTAAAGGGTTTAAATGTTTGTTTTTCAAAACCTTTTTTTTTTTATTTTTCCCTAATAAAATTTGATACTTTAAAAATTATTTATTTACAAAAAAAATAAAATCTTTTAAGGTCAAATTTAAAATGTAAATTTTTTCAAGAAATTTTAAAAACCCCTTTTTTTTGGGGCGTTAAGTAAAATTTTAAAAAAAGTAAAACTTGTTCAAGGATTTTAATAATTTTAATTTCATTTTTTTAAAAACAAAAAGAGCTTTTTCAAGGTTTATTTCAATTATTCTTAATAGTAAACCCAAATTTTGAGTTGGACAAAAAAAAATTTTTTGAAAATTTTTTTTGTTTGAATTAATAAAATTTTTTGGATTTTTTTTTTTTTTTTAAATTTTTTTTTGCGATTTTTTCGAGAAAAAAATTTTTAAAATTTTTTTTTTTCTTTAATTTTGTTTTTTTTTCAAAAGGGTTAGAAAAATTTTGGTTCTAAAATTTGCGGGTGAAAGGTTTAAAAAAGAAAAGGAGTTTTTTCTTTTAAATTTCCTTTTTTTTTTCAGTTCCCCTTTCGCTTTTTATTTGTTAGGGGCCGAAGGGAGGAGTGCAAAGCAAATAAAAAAAAATTTAAAAAAAAACAAAAAGTCTTTGGGGAAGGGAATTTTTTCCAGCAAAAAAAGGATACCTTTTTTTGCCATTTTGTTCCCCCTTTTTTCCTTGCCTTTTTTTTGGGCTTTACGGGGGATTTAAAAAATTTTTAGATTTAAACCCCTCGGTAGCTTGATGGGTTTTAAAACCGGGGGTTTTAACCCCTTTGGGGCGTTTTAGAGCCCCAAATTCAGAAAAAAATTTTTAAAAAAGATTTTTAGTATAAAAAGCCCCCGGCGTTTTGTGGGTGTTGTAAAGGAAAGAGTAAAAAGGGATTGGGGTTAAACAAAATAATTTATGAAAATTTCAAGGGTTTAAATGGTTTGGGGTACATTTTTGTTAAAAAACCCTTTTAAAATGGAAAAAGACACCAAACCCCGGCTGTTTGTACAGGGGGTTTGTGTTTGTAAAAGCCCTTTTGAAAACCCCTTTTTAAAAGAATATTTGGTTTTATGTTTTTTTTATGTTAGGAAAAAAAGATTTTTTTGTTTTTCTAAAAAAATTAAAAAAAAAAAAAAAAAAAAAAAAAAAAGATAGGGAAATTTTAAACCCATTCAGGGGAAAATTTTCTCTCCTCTTTTTAAAAAAAAATCAAAAAAAGCTAACTTATAAAAACCTTTTTAAAGCATTTTTTGTTAAAAAACGGGCAAATGTTTTCGCCGCCCGGAGTAAAAAAAAAAATTTTTTTAAAAAAAAAATAATAATTTTTTCTTTAAATTTTAACCCCCGTAAAACCCCGGCCCCAGCTAAGGGCGTTTTGGTTTTGTGCGGAAAATTTTTTATGTGCCTCGGGAGATGGAGCCCGCGGGGGTTTGGGAAAGAAAAATTTTTGAGTTTAACCTTATAAATTGGCTTGATTATTCGTTCTTAAAGGGAAAAGCTAAAATCTTTTGGTTTTTTCAAAAGGGTTTTTAAGAGAATATCATTTTACATTTTTTGGAGGAAAAAATATTCCAAAACCCAAAAAGGGCATTTTGAAAAGCTTTTAAAATAAAAAAAAAAATAAATGTTTTGTTTTTGTGTTATATCCCCCTTTTTTTATATTTTTTTTTTTAGATTTGCAATTGACGTGGTAACAAATTTCTGCCCAAAATATAAATTTATTAAATAGTTCAAAAACTTTTCCTTATTTTTTTATTTTTTGTTCATTTCCGCATGGTCTTGCCAATAAAAAAAGGGGGTACCATTTTTCTCACGGGTTTTGAGGAGAAAACCCCAAAGGGTATAAAGAAATTTCCCGGGCCCCCCCGGGATTAATAAGGTCACTTTGGTGACCCCGGGCCCTTAAAATCGGTCGGGGAACCGTTGCCCGAAAAATTTAAAACCCACAGTTTTTTTCTTTTTTTTGTCGGATTTTTGAATGAAAAAGCTTTTTGTTCATTTTTGGGATTATTTTTAAGTACAAATTTTTTATTTTTTTGCTGTAAGAAAATTTTTTGGAATAATTAGCCCCCAAAACCTTTTTTGTTAAAAATTTTTTGTCCAAAAAACCCCTTTTTTCGAAAATTTTTATAAGAAAATAAAGTGTCGTAGACAGAGTGTTTAAAAAAATTAAAAATTTTAAAATTTTAAAAAATCATTATAGGGGGGCCCCAAAAATCGTTTCCCCCAAAGCAGCTTTAAAAAAATTTTTACCCAAAATAAACCCCAAATCGTTGCTCTATAGTAGGCGGGGCCCGCCCCGGGCGGCCCGGTGGTTCGATTTTTCCCAAATCCTGTATGGCAATATTTTTTGGGAAACGTTTTGGTTAAAATTGTAAATAAATTGAATCGCAGACCCAAAAGTGTACAAGCTTAAAGGTTTTTAAAAATTTGGGGTTTTTTGGGGAATATGTAGAATTTTTCCCCAAAAAATGACTTTTAATCGGACTAATTTTTAGTTTTAGTTCTTTTGCTAAAACCCTTTTCGGAAAAAAATAGGATGGGGGGGTTTGGTTTCCCCGCCCTTATATAAAAGGAAAAAAAAATGAAAATTTTTTTTACCCAAATTTTTTTTAAAAAAAAAAACAGTCATCAACCACAAAACCCCTTTTTAAAACCAAAAAAAAAAAGAGGGCTAAAAAAATCTTTCTTTTTATGCCCCTTTTTTTGTTTTTTTTATCTTCTCTTCCATTATCCTTCTCTTTTCCCCCTTCCCCCTTTTTTTTTTCCCTTTTCCTTTCCCCCCCCCCACCACCCATTCCCTTTCCCCCCCCTTCCCCCTTCCCTTCTCCCATCTCTTTTTTTGGTTTGTTTGGGAAAAATTTTTTTCTTTTTTTTTGAAAGGAATTTTGTTTATTTGAGCGTCATCAAAAATTTTTTTTTTTACATCCAGAAGAGAGTAAAAAAAGGAAAATTTTTTTTGCCTGAATGGGAAAAATGAAGAAAAGGGGGAGGGAGTCAGGGGGTGTGCAGGGGCAGGTTTTTCTTTTGCGGAAACTTTGAGATCGAAAATTTTTTAAATTGTTGTGAAAAAAATCTTGGGGTCGTTTTCAATTCCCTTAAACAGGGTGTTTGGGGGCATTGAAATCAAAGGGAAAAAAGCTGATGATTTTTTTCCTTTTTTTTTTTTTTAAATGGTGTTTAAAGGTTTTTTTTTATTTGGGGCCCTTAAAAAGGGCTATGTGATTTGGGTCTGTGTTGTGCCGGCCCCCGTTTGTGTGCTCCCCCTTTTGGGCGAGAAGTGAACAATTTTTCCATTTGGTGCAGGGTAACCCACTTTTTTTTTTGGGTAATTGGTAATTTTTAAAATTTTTTGAAATTTTTTTAAATAATTTTAAAAAGGTTGAGTCTGTTGGTGTTTTTTTCAAAAAAAAAAAGGGAAAAAAAACAAAAACAAACAAAAAAATTATTTTTGTGTTAATCACATTGGTGTTTCCCCAAAAATTTTTTAAAATGCTTTAAAAATTTTTTTTAAATTTGGGGGTCAAAAACCCCCCCCCCTTTGGTTTCGATTTTACCCCCTTATCGGGTAAAATTTCTGAGATCGGTGTTAAACAAAAAAGGTACAAGAAAAGGGAACAAAAATTAAAATTTTTTTCTTTAAAAGGGGAAATAAAGCGTTGAAAAGAAGTCCAGCCGAAAATTTTTTTTTAAAAAAAATCCCCAAAAAACCATAAATTTTTTAAAACCCCAACCCCAAAAGGGGAGAATTTTTAAAAAATGCCGCCCAAAAAAAGGGTAGGTTTGGGCAAAGTAAAGATAAGAAGAAAGAGGGGGATTTTTGAAAAAGACAATTCCACCATCCAACCATGGTTGCACGGACATGTAAACAGGGGAAAACCCCTTGCTGAAAAAGTATGTATGCGGAAAATTTTAAATCCCCCCTTCTTTACAAAGGTCCGAATTAAAAAAAGAATTGATTTTTAATCTCCCAAAAACCTTAAACCCCTTTGGGTTTGGGAAAAATTTTTCCCCAAAACACAAAGGATTGCTGAAAATGATGGGGGCTTGGATTAAAAAATATAGTATTTATCTCATGTCATAAACGGGGCCCCTAAATAGCGTTTCAAGCAATTTAAAAAGAAATTGACTAGCGCTAATCAGTTGAAAAAACCAAATTTTGTTTATCAATGACATTTTGCCCCCTATTAGATAAATTTTCATTGGAATTTAAAAATTTTTTACAAAAAAATTAAAATTTTTTTTCCCAAGCCTTTGTGGGTTTGAAAAAAGGCTTTTTGGGGCCCCGAAATAAAAATTGGATTCAAGAAAAAAAAGGGGGAAAAAAACTGTTTTTGGGTTAAAAACCCAACTTGGGGGCCCCTCTTTGGGTTTTTTCTTTGCTGTGTCCTATTTATCGGTTTTTCTAATTTATCAGGGGTTTGTTTTGAAAAAAATAAAATGAGAGAAGGGGGGGGTTTTTAAAAAATTTTTTTTTATTCAGAAAATTTTCTTTTGTTTTTTTTTCCCTTGTGTCGGCTCTTTCTTTTTTGTTGAAAGGGGGGAACCCCCCCCTGAAAAAAAAAAAATTTTTTTCTTTTATTTGTGGTTTGGAAAAGTTTTTACGTTAAAAAAGTGGTTTTTTTCGCGTTTTGGGGGGGAAATTTTTTAAAATAATAAGTTCGTCAAAGATTTTTTTTTTGAAGTTTAAATTTTGTGGGGTTTCAGTTTAAATGAGCTTTATTGGGTTTCCCCCGGCTTGCCAAAACAGTCGAGGAAGGAAATTTGAAGTCAAACAATCCCAAAAGGCCCAATATGGGCCACTTTTTATTTTTTGATTTTGTGAAGAACGGAAAAGTGTATTCAAAGTGCCAAACGACGCTGTGGTTTAAAAGGAAAAATTTTATTATTCAATTCAAGTGAAAGCAAAAAAGGGGAAAAAAAAATTTTCCCCGGGGATGCAGGTGAATTTGTGAGAGGTTTTCCCCTTTCCCCTTTTTTTGGGGGTGGAAATTAAAAAAAGGGAGATGAGTGACTTGGCAGGGGGATTGTTTCTGGCCCCCCTGGGTTGCGAAGTAAAATTTAAATTTTTGGGGGAAACTCAAGAAATTTTATATTTCCCAAAACCCCCAAAAAACTTTTTTGTCCCTTTGGGGGTTTTTAACCCGCCCAACCCTTTGGGTTTTTCGACATTTTTTTTTTTTTTTGGGTTTAAAAAAGTTTTGTTGAGCTTGTTAAATTTTTACCCCATCTTCTCTTTTCCCCTGAAAAGGCCAATCTCTTTTTCTTGTCCCCCTGCGAAGTTCTTGCGAAAAGGTTTTTTTTGTTTCAATTTTTTGAGGTCGGAAATTTTCCATTAGTTTTTGTGGGGGCCCAAAAAAATTTTGGAAAAAAAAAAAATAGAAATTAAAAAAAAAGAGTTTTACCGCATAAAGTCAATCGAAAATTTTTCCCCCCCTTAAAATTTTTAAAATGAAAAGTCCCCCGAGGTTGCCCAGAATCTAAAACATTGTGAAAAAAATAGTTCTCGGGAAAAAAAGTTTTTGTCGAAAAACATTCCAAGACCCTTTTAAAAGGGGGTCGCCATCGAAGCCGTGAAAAACCCCGGGTTTTTATTCGTCATTTAAGTAAGTAAAAGTCCAAACAAGGTTGGATTGGATGGGTGCCCTTGAATTTTGACCCCCCGTAATGGGTATTCCAAACCCCAAACCCCCAACCCCCGGGCCCCCGTATTTTAAAAATGTGTGTTTTTAAAACAAAATTAATTCCCCCTTTTTCCCCTTTTTCTTTTTGGCCGTGTGCTTGTACGAAAAATTGGGAAAAGTTCAAGGGATTTGTTTAAAGAGAGCAGAAAACTTTATAATAAAATTTTTGTAGAATTTTTTGTGGTGAAGACAAGGCCCCTTTACATTTTTTTTGGGTTTGCGAGAATTTTTAAAAGCTCCCCTTTTTTTTTGAATTATTCTTTAAATTTTAATTTTTTTTTATTGTTAAGGGCCCCTGGCTTTTTATACAAAAAAAAAAACAATTTTTCCCCCCGAGGTATGAGTGGAAACCGTTTATAAAAAATATGGGTTGTTTAAAGCTGTGTTTTTTTTAAAAGGTATTTTTTTTTTTTTTTTTTTCCTGTAAGGGGTTTTTTTTTAATTTTTGAAAAAAATTTTTTAAAAAAAATTTTGGTAGGTAATTCTTGACTTAAAAAAAATTTTGACAAATTTTTTGTGAATGTTTATTTTATTTTGAATTTTTTTAAAAAACAAAAAAAAAAAATGTAGGTTTGAAGAAATCCCATTTTTTGGGGTTCCCCGGGGGTTTTTTTTTCAACAAATTTTTATTTTGTTTGTATGCCTAGAAAAAAATTTGAATTTTTTTTTAAAAAAAAAAAAAAAAAAACAGGACCTTGTATGTTTGTTAAGAATTATTTTTTTAAAATAAAAAAAAGGGTTTTTATGTTTTTTTTCCCTTGGGTTTTGGGGGCCTTGAAAATTTTTTTTTAAAAACCCCTTTTGCTTTACTTGGGTTTGAAAAAAAAAACCCCAAAAAGGTTTTTTCCCCAAAAGCTGTAAAAAAAATTTCTAAAGACATGTTAGGTGGGAATAGGGTGAAAGATTTAGTCTCGGGTTTTTGCCATGGAAAATTTCAAAAAAAAAAATTGGGTCCCCCGGGAAATTTTTTATCGTTTGGTGCCAATAAATTTTTTTCCCTGGGGTTGGGGGAAAATGCATGCCAGGTCAAGGGTTTTGTCGAATTTTTTTGATGTTGTTAAGAAAACGTCCGCAGGTTGGTTTGGTTTTGTCAATTAATCTTTCCAAAAATTTAAACCCCTGGGGTTTTGGGGTTTTAAGGGCCCCCAAATCGGTGGTGGGATAACGGGGTTTTTTAAAGGGCAGGGGTTTGTAAGTTTTTAATATGTATTTTTGGGTTTGAAGTGGTCACTTTTTAGCACGATTTTGTTTTTAAAGAGTTTCACATATTGAGCCCCAAAAAAAATTTTAAGTTTAGGCCAAGTGGGGGGATAAATTGTTTGTCCGCTGCTTTTTGAACCCCCACTTGGTGGTGATTAGAAGGGGGCCGGGGACCCCCCGGACATCTGGATAAATGATTAAAAAAAAAACCAAAAAGGGGGGGAAACGGGTTGTTTTTTGGACTAAAAAGGTTTTTTTTTCCCCCGCGGTTTTTTGAAAAAAGTGAACCCTGAGTAAAGGGCCCCGTTCTCTCCCGAGACCCCCCGGGGGTTTTTTGGGGGGAGGGGGAAAATTTCAGCTTGTTGGGCGTGAAAGGGACGGTACGGGGGGGTTTTGGGGGGAAAATTTTGGGTTTAAATGTCCCCCAAATTTGAAAAAATATTCGACTCGGGCAGTAAGAAAGGGGGTTTAAAATTTCCCCTTTTAAAGTCCCTTGGCCCCTTTGGCTTTTTTTTAAGGGTAGGGGGTTTTTAGAATCTTTTATGTTAGTAAGGTGTCAAGTCCCAAAAAACCCGGGTTTGGGGGTTTTAGTTGTTAGCGGGTTTTTGGTATTCGAAAGGGTTTGTAATTTTTTAAAAAAACCCTTTTTTTAAAATATGCCCCTAAAAATTTTAAGAAAACGTTAAACCCTTTAAAATTTAAAGAATAGGTCTTTTAAAAATTTCGGGTTTGGGTTTTTTTTTTTCCCAAAACCCCCAAAAAAAGGGTTGACCGAGCCCAACCCCTTTGGGGTTTTTTTGGAAAAAGTGTAAACCCCAACTCAAAAAAGTGATCGATTTTCCCTGGCAAATTTAAAAAAAAAAACGCCCCGGGGATCGCTAGGACCCAAAGACGGCCCCGGGTTTCTTTTTGGGGTTCCCTTAGCCCCAAATTCAAAAAAACCCCTATCCCCCCTTTTTTCCCAAATCGCTTTTTGAGACTTTTGTTTTTGATTTTTTTTTAAAATTTGTCTTTTCATTGATTTTGATTTTTTTTTTTTAAAACCCCCCAGTATTTTTTTTATTAAATTTTGGCACCAAAACAACGTTCAAAAACTTGGGCTTTTTGTTTACGGGGCCCAGTATAATTTTTTTTTTGATATTTTTTTTTAAAACATTTTCTTATTTTAACCCCCTATCTTTTTTTGGGAAATTTTAAAACTGAAGTCTTTTGTAAAATAAAAAAATTTGAGTCTTATCATACATCCCTTTTTTATGGTTGCTTTTTATTGCTTTTAAATTTTTATGTATTTAAACAGGTTGGGAGAAAAAATTATAATATATAAAATCCCCAAAAATTTTTAAATTTTTACCCCCCGGGAATAATTTTGTTTGTTTGATTTCTAAAATAGTTTACTTTTTTTTTTATTATTTTTTCCCCTTTTTCTTTTTTTTTTCTCCTTTTTTTTTTTTTTTTCATTTTGGGTGTCTCTTCTCTTTTTTGTATTGTTAATTTTTTGTAACCCTTTTTTGCCATTTTTTTTCTTTTTTATTTTTCTTTTCTTCATCTTTTTTCCTTTTCTTTTCTTTTTTTTTTTTTTTACTTTTTTCCTTGCAAGGTTTTGTAGCTCTTTTTCCCGGTTTTGAGGCGTGAATTTATTAGTATCTTGGGTCTGGGGGAGCGTGTTAACTTTGTGTTGTTAAATTTTTGGGGTTTTTAATTTTAATTTTGTTTTTAAATTTTTTTAGAAAAAAATTTTTTGGGGTTTTTTTGAAAAATTTTTTACCAAAAATGATTTTTTTTTGTTTCCCAAATTTAATTAAAAAAAAAAAAATTTTTTTTTATTAAATTTGAGTATATTCATAAGATATCGGAAAATTGTGTTCGATTTTGTAGAAGAAAAGGGAAATTTCCCTTTTTATTTTAAATTATTTTTTAAATTTTTTTTTTTGATTTTTAAAAATTTTGTTCATTCGGGACGGTCCCAATTTTTTTTAAAAAATTTTTAGTTTAAAAAAATTATCACATTTTTGCAGTTTTTAAAAGTACTAGAAATCTTTTATTGGGAAAAGTAAAAGGATATGGGGGGAAACGGAAATTTTTAAAGGGGAAGTTGGGGGACATATGGTTTTTTGGGGAAAATTTTTCATTCCTTGAGGGAAAGAAGTAAAGGAATTAAAACCCCAGTTTCCCTTTTCCTTTCCCCTTCTTTCTCCCCCTTTTTTTCCCCTTTCCCGGGAAAAATTTTTATAGAAACCCCGGGTTAAAAAATTTAGATTAAAAAAAAAAAAATTTTTGTGAACATCACACAATTTTTTATCCGGTTATCCCCGAAAGCAAATTTTTAAGTTTTTGCCCCCCGAAAAGTACTACAGAGAGAAAAATTTTTAAGTGTTGGGGGGTCGAAAGGAGTGAAACCCCACTGGAGGTTTTTTTTGGGGAAACTTGGGGGAAGGGAGAAAGAAAAATAAAAAAAAGGGGGGAGAGAGAGAGGGGAGGGGGGGAAAAGGGGGGGCAGTAGAAAAAAAAAAAGGAAAGGGAATGGGTTTTTAAAAAATGTAGGGAGAGAGAAAAAAAAAACCCTTTTAAAAAGGGGATGGGTGGAAATTTTGTGAGAAAAAATAGGAGGTAAAAAGGGAAAAAAGAAATGGGGGTAGAAGATGTTGGCAAAGAAGAGAGGGAAAAAGTGAGTTGAAAAGGGAAAAGAGAGAGAAGGAAAAATTTTGGGTTTGAAGATGTAAGGGGGAGAGAGAGAGGGGAAAAAAAAAAAGGGGGAGGAGGGGGGGAAGGAAATTATGGAGGGGGAAAAAAAAAGAGAGGGGAAAAAAAGAAGGTAAGAAAAAAGGGTTTTTGGGATTTTGGACAAAGAAAAGAGAGGAGAGTAAAAAGGGGGAAAAAAGGGGAAAAAAAGGGGGTTAAATTTTAAATTTTTCAAGCACTGAATTTTTAAATAACATGTTTTTTTCCCCTTTTATTTCCCCAACCCGGGTTTAAGATAAACGTTTGGGCATATAGTCGCCCCCCCACATGCAGGGGTATATTTTAAAATCAAAAAGAGGGGTGAAAAGATGGAAAACCCCCCAGGCATGGTCTATTTTTTTTTCCAAAACCCTTTTTGTATTAAACCGAGGTAGTTTTTTTTTCCCAACCCCTTTTTTACCCCCCGGGAATGGGGGCCTTTTTTTTTTTCCAAACCCCCAAAACCTTTTATTACACCGGCCAAAAATTAATTAACTTGGGTCTCTTTTGGGGTTTTAAAAAAATCAACAGGGATCAATGAAAAAACCCCAACATTTCCCCATTCATAAAAAAAGTTTTAAAAATGTTAAAAAAAGGCGCTCTTTTTGTTCTTTTAAAAAAAAAGTTTTAGGGGAAAAGGGCCGTTTTTGATCCCCGAAAAAACCCCAAAAAAATTTTATTGAAAAAATTTTGGTTTTTAAATTGTTTGTAAGGGATATTCCCTGTGCTCGTGTTGATCAGCATTAAAATGGGCGTATTGTGTCCCCTTCTCGCCACGAGGGAGTCACCCCTACGGGAGGGGACCCAAAAAAAAGAAACAAGGTTACAAGTGCTTTTTTTTGGGGGCTTCAAAATAAAGGAAAAAAATTTTTAAAAATATTTCATTTTTTTTTTAAGGGGGGGGGGGGGGTAAAAAAAGAGGGTGGGGAAAGTCAAAGTTGAGGGAAACTCAAAATTTTTGTCGTCGGGAAGCCCCAGGAAATTCGGGGACTGGAAAAAATTAAACGGTTTAGTTTAAAAACGATTGAAAGGGGGGAAAAAAAATAAAGAAAAGATTCCCGAGAAAAACAAAGGGAATAAAAAGGGCAAGTACCTCCAAACGAAAAAGGGGCAGTTTTTATGTTTCTTATTTGTGTCAAAACATTTCGTGTATACATTACCAAACTCCCCTTTATAAAAAATTTTTTATAACGGCCGTGAAAAACCCGCCCCCCGGTTAAAGGGCCGCCCCCTTTTACTCAAGCTACTGAGGTCGGGAAAGAGATATCAGTGTAAAGTTTTAAGGGTAAAAAAAGTCTGTTTTACAAGTCCTTGTAAAAGGGTTTTTTTTTTGAAAAACTCATTCCCCGATTTTACCTAAAAAAAAATTTTCCCCCCTCAAAACCCGAAAAACGAAAAGTAAGGGTAAGGGTAGAAAAAAAAGGGGGAAACCCTAATTGGCGTATAAAAACCCCGGGGTTTGGGGGTTTTTTGTTTTCACGTTCTTTTTTTTTTTTTTTTTTTTTTTTTTTTTAATTTCTCGACGATATAATTTTTAAAAATCGGTTTTTTTTTTCCCGTGTGCCCCCACTGATGCCACCTCCCTTTGTATCGCAAAAACCCCCCTTGACGGGGGTATCCGAGTCTTTTTTTCGTTTCAAATACCCGGGGATTGGAATAGAATTTTAATGGGTTTAAAAAGGGGGTTTTTGGGCCCCAAAAAAACCCAAAGTTTTGACGGCCCAAAAGGGGAGAAAATGAATGGGAAGGGGGAAATTTTGGATACATCTTTTTTTATTTTTTAGGTGTTTCGCGCCCTTCCCCCCGGGCCCCTTTTTGTGAATTTGGGATGTTGCTTTTAGTAGTTTTTCCAACTGTTTTCGTCCCCCAAAAAAAAAGGGTTTTCTTTTATGGAAAAATTGTTAAACGTTGGGTTTTTTTTCCCCTCTAAAAAGAAAAGGGGGGATGGGGTTTTTAAAAAAACGGAAAATGACAAAAACCCCCCGGTGTTTCAGTTTTGAATTCAAAACGCATTTTTAGAAAACGTCTCCCCTTTTAACCAACCTTAGTATGTTGTTCCCCCTTTTATCCCCATCAAAACCCCAAAGGGAAAGTTGGGGTAAAATGGTGAAACCCAGCCCCTTTAAAAATTTTCGATTTTAAGGAAGTATTAAACCATGAAACCCCAAAAATTTTAAATTGGTATGGCCTGTAGCCCCGCCATTTTTTTGATTGTAAAAAAAAAAAATTTATTTTGT
>CM044959.1:46267818-46310608 GCA_024516035.1 Bactericera cockerelli
TTTCGGTGACTATGCAATGAGCGCAATATGTTTCATAGAACCCGACGTTATCCAGTGAAACTACGGATTTCTGTTCTGAGTGACTCAATTTTTTTTATTTAAAGATGAGTGTTTCACAGCCTTTTTTATTTCGTAGCCATGAAACAGGAGCTACTGTAGACGCTTGTGGTCTGTGTTGTAGCCTGCCCATCCCGTAGTATGCCACCCCTCTGATGGGCGAGAAGTGACACAATACTTCCCAATTGGGTGCTGGGTCAACACGAGCGCACCGGAAGGTATCCCTTACAAACAATTGTAACCAAATTAAGAATACAAATTTTTGTCGGTACGGGGGATCGAACCCGGACCTTCCGCATGGCAAGCGAGGTGCTTAACCACTGAGCTAATCGCGCGCTGTTTTTTTTATTTATTTATTTATTATATTATATATCCTATAATAATTGATTAGCTAATCACTGAGCTAATCAATTATTATAGGAACGGACTTGTAATCTGAAGGTTGGGGCAATGATGATTTATTCATTGCAAATCAGTATCAGTATAGACAGAAAAGTGAAAAGTTGTACTAGATGTACATGAAAATCAGAACATACCTGGACAGTTGTTTCGAACTTATTTGCTCTCATCAGCAGGTAATAGGTCTGATCATCCATGGTACCTATGTTTTGAAATATGAATTTAACTAGCCCGAATGGTATCCGTACTTCTGCCTCACTGCCTGAGGAAAGGCAGAAAAAAATCTTCTTTTCGACAGCTTTTCACACTCAAGTCTGGTCCACAATTATTTGTTTTTAACGTATACAATATACATAAATATAAAACAGAAAAAAAGGACTACCTACCTATGTTTGTTTGTTTGTCCGGAGTTGTTTAGCCAAAACGGTAAGAGATAGCGAAAAATGTCTCAGAATTGACCCCCCCAAAACCATTATCGCTTTGTCCAGAAAAATTATAAAAAGTTCAAAAAGGCATTGCTGTCCAGCAGTAAGGCCATGCCTTAGTAAATTTGAAATTTAGTCCCGTTGCAAAGCACGGACAAACGGCTAGTGTATCAATAAAAAGGAAAAAAAATCTGTAAGAAATCTCAGGTGTCCGTCTTATTAATAATAATAATTTGATACCTCATAGGTAATAGAAAGTAAACAGGTGACCCTTGCTCCGATTTATCAAACTGATGATTCTTCTGACACATTTCTGACAGAGATTCTTCTTCATCAGTACAATACACTACATTTAAACAGTTTTTTTTTTTCATTATTATTTATGAACAGTAAACGATATTATATAGTAGTAAAATCATCTATCCTGTTGTAGCCGTTTGATCGGGTGATTAATTGATAATAATCATCAGACAGATACCAAGGTCCAATACTCAAGACAGACATGATCATTAGTATCATTACTCTCTTGTACTCTTGACACTATCAGATGTCAGATCAAATTGCAGCTCTACAGTATGTTTCAGAAAAGGTGGCCACCCCCTCGTAACTTTTGAACGCGACGGAATTTTTCAATTCTGTAAAGACCTAGGTATAGAAAGAGCCCTATGGCCCATCCTGTGGTCATATTTATTTTTGGCCCCGGTCGGCCCTTCCGGCTTTTAGGCCATATTTTTTCATTTTTCTCGCGAATTTTAAATGGAATGCTATATTTTTTATTCCTGTTAATTAAAGTCCAAGTTAGGCTGAGTATAATGAGCTTTTAAAATTTTCAAAAACCTTATCAGGGGCGGAGCTAGTAGGGTGCAAGTTTCAAAATTGTTACACCCTGTATTTCAGCGTTAGTTAGATTTTTTAGTACTTTTTTTATGTTCATAGGTTCAAAATATTGTTTTACACCATATGAAATCAAAAAAATATTCTTGTTTACGTCTAATCAGGGTCATAGTAAGGTTTTTGTAAAAGTACTTTTTTTCTCACGTCAATTTTTCCGTAAATTAATGGTGTTCTCGAAATCGGCATTTTTAGAGGTGAAAGTCTGCAGTGACATATGTTTTTTATGCTTGAAATCGAAAGAAAACTTAACGCAGAAGCGATTAAGATCATAAAAAAAGCCATTTAACCTGCTAGTTTTTTCACGACAGTGTCCGGTAAAGTGGGTGAATTTCGTATTGAATTTTTTTTTGTTTGTTGAGGAAACACAATTGGCATAGAAAATAAATAATATCTAATGAGGGAATAATACTTCAATAATCATAACTAAATGCGAAATTAAATGAAAATTATTTCTTCTAAATCAGTGCCGGATATTTTTTTTTTTTTTTTTTTTTCTCCCTCTCTTTTATTCACTTTTCAAAGTTCAACTTGTATCAAAAATAATTATCGGATAATGCTGCTTCTAAAGTCGGCCTAGGAGTCCCCTCTTGAGACAATTTTAGTTGGTAAGTTGGTAAAATCTGTAGAAAACACATTGTCAATAATTCTGGAGTCAGTCCGATGGCGCTTTGAATGCAACGATTCTTGTAGGATCACCGAAGATAAGCAACGTCCAGCGAGGAGAAGACTTCGTGATGCTGGCATTCCGGCCTAACCCAGGCTGGGTGAGATAAATGTGTTTAGGAGGTTGGTGAGTTTCTTGCGAATGGAATGTAACACCCCCGTTATGATATGACCATGCAGTTGAAACGCGATATTAAACCCAAATTTAAAAAAAAAAAATCATACTGGTGTTGCTAGTAATGAACACCAGGTCTCTAAATAAAAATCTAATTATCTCGAAATTTAAGAGAAAAAAATACCAGGTCAAGTACCAAACTCTTGAGGGTGAAAATTAAACCAATTCAATTATTTTAAAGAGGAGAAGAGAGAGAGAGAGAGAGAGAAAGAGAGAGAGAGAAAAAAATTATCCGGCACTGATTTAGGAGAAATAATCTTCATTTAATTTCGCATTTAGTTATGTTAATTGAAGTATTATTCCCTTATTAGGTATTATTTATTTTCTATGCCAATTGTGTTTCCTCAACAAAAAAAAAATCCAATACGAAATTCACCCACTTTACCGGACACTGTCGTGAAAGAACTAGCAGGTTAAATGGCTTTTTTTATGATCTTAATCGCTTCTGCGTTAAGTTTTCTTTCGATTTCAAGCTTAAAAAACATATGTCACTGCAGACTTTCACCTCTAAAAATGCCAATTTCGAGAATACCATTAATTTACGGAAAAATTGACGTGAGAAAAAAAGTACTTTTACAAAAACATTACTATGACCCTGATTAGAAGTAAACAAGAATATTTTTTGATTTCATATGGTGTAAAACAATATTTTGAACCTATGAACATAAAAAAAGTACTAAAAAATCTAACTAACGCTGAAATACAGGGTGTAACAATCCTTAAACTTGCACCCTACTAGCTCCGCCCCTGATAAGGTTTTTGAAAATTTTAAAAGCTCATTATACTCAACCTAACTTAGACTTTAATTAACAGGAATAAAAAATATAGCATTCCATTTAAAATTCGCGAGAAAAATGAAAAAATATGGCCTAAAAGCCGGAAGGGCCGACTGGGGCCAAAAATAAATATGACCACAGGATGGGCCATAGGGCACTTCCTATACCTAGGACTTTACAGAATTGAAAAATTCCGTCGCGTTCAAAAGTTACGAGGGGGTGGCCACCTTTTCTGAAACATACTGTATATCGAAAGCTTTTCAAATGTTAACTAAAATGTTCTATCGCGCAAGAGCTTTTGTTGAACTTCCTGGAGATAAACCTACATCATGAATAAAAACACTGCCAATTATGGACACAATACTTCCTCGTGATTGTTTCACATTGTGTACACGTGCGAATTTTGAGTTTTTATACTAAATTACTTGTATCTCTAAAACGGCTGAACCGATTTTCTTCAAATTTGTTGTATATGGTAGAAAACCGTTTTTTCTACATTCTAGATTCTACAAAAAATTCTGTATCGGCAAGTCGTGGTTCTTATTTTTTGACTTTATTGTCCAAAATTTCGGATTTTCTTAAATATCAGAGTTAAATTATAATTAATTCAATAGAAAATATAAAAAACCTGTGTATAACATAATTATGCATATACATACAAAATTTCATCAAAATCGGGTGTACCGTTCACGAGATATAAGCATTTAAGTAAAAAGTTAGTGGTCAGGCGCATGGTCTCTTTCACCCAGAGCCGCTAGTACGAATTCGATGAATTTAAAATGGGACCATCTACAGAATGTCTCCTAGATGTTAACAAAATTTCATCAAAATCGGTCGAGTAGTTTCCGAGATTTGCGCGTTACAAGGAATCGTTTTAACAGACAGACAGACCGACAGACCGACAGACCGACAGACGGACACAAAACCAAATTTGCTCAGGAGGTTATGAAACGACCAGAAATATGAAAAAAATTGAAATCGGAGCAAAAAAATATTTTTTTTTACAAAAACGAACACAATACTTCCGATTTCTAATATTAGAAATTTCTCGGAAGTAAAATAAAAGTTAAAAGCTTTTAAAGTTATCATATTTGTGTTAATCACTTTTGTGATTTCACAACTACTCAAACTCGCTTTACTGAATCTACGCTGAAACCGGGACTTGAACCACCGACCTCCAAGTTACAAGTCCGCCGCCTTATCGATGAAGCTACTGAGGTCGGAAAACACTTGTTGCAAATTCTTACGGAAGCAGGAGAATGAAGCTACTGAGTTCGGTGGCTTAAAAGAGTTATTTTACTTTGTCAAAGAAATTATTCAAGCAGACCCACTAACCAAGGTGCGTTAACCTGACAGCCCACCAGAACGGATTTTGTCCAAATAAGGCTCAACGTTTTGTGCTCGTTTTGTGCCAGCAAAAATTTATTTTGTACCCCTACCGTTCTCGAGATATAGACCCCCCCTAGGTGGGCTGCTAGAGTAACGTTAACCTAGCAGCCCACCAGAACGGATTGAGTTGAGACTAGGTTTATTGGATTCGGCTCGTTTTGTGCCGTTTTGTGCCAAAAATATTTTTCTCCTGCGACCTTTCGTTCCCGAGATATTGACATTTGAAAAAGTCACTTTTTGGCGGGAAAATTTTTTTTCTTGGAATTTTCCGAATTTTTTTATACCATTGTTTTGTGCTCGTTTTGTGCTCCAACTTTTGTCATCAAAACTTTTTTTGTACCCCTACCGTTCTCGAGATATAGACCCCCCCTAGGTGGGCTGCTAGAGTAACGTTAACCTAGCAGCCCACCAGAACGGATTGATTTGAGACTAGGTTTATTGCATTCGGCTCGTTTTGTGCCGTTTTGTGCCGTTTTGTGCCAAAAATATTTTTCTCCTGCGACCTTTCGTTCCCGAGATATTGACATTTGAAAAAGTCACTTTTTGGCGGGAAAATTTTTTTTCTTGGAATTTTCGGAATTTTTTTATACCATAGTTTTGTGCTCGTTTTGTGCTCCAACTTTTGTCATCAAAACTTTTTTTGTACCCCTACCGTTCTCGAGATATAGACCCCCCCTAGGTGGGCTGCTAGAGTAACGTTAACCTAGCAGCCCACCAGAACGGATTGAGTTGAGACTAGGTTTATTGGATTCGGCTCGTTTTGTGCCGTTTTGTGCCAAAAATATTTTTCTCCTGCGACCTTTCGTTCCCGAGATATTGACATTTGAAAAAGTCACTTTTTGGCGGGAAAATTTTTTTTCTTGGAATTTTCGGAATTTTTTTATACCATTGTTTTGTGCTCGTTTTTTGCTCCAACTTTTGTCATCAAAACTTTTTTTGTACCCCTACCGTTCTCGAGATATAGACCCCCCCTAGGTGGGCTGCTAGAGTAACGTTAACCTAGCAGCCCACCAGAACGGATTGATTTGAGACTAGGTTTATTGCATTCGGCTCGTTTTGTGCCGTTTTGTGCCAAAAATATTTTTCTCCTGCGACCTTTCGTTCCCGAGATATTGACATTTGAAAAAGTCACTTTTTGGCGGGAAAATTTTTTTTCTTGGAATTTTCGGAATTTTTTTATACCATCGTTTTGTGCTCGTTTTGTGCTCCAACTTTTGTCATCAAAACTTTTTTTGTACCCCTACCGTTCTCGAGATATAGACCCCCCCTAGGTGGGCTGCTAGAGTAACGTTAACCTAGCAGCCCACCACAACGGATTGAGTTGAGACTAGGTTTATTGGATTTGGCTCGTTTTGTGCCGTTTTGTGCCAAAAATATTTTTCTCCTGCGACCTTTCGTTCCCGAGATATTGACATTTGAAAGTCACTTTTTGGCGGGAAAATTTTTTTTCTTGGAATTTTTGGATTTTTTTTATACCATCGTTTTGTGCTCGTTTTGTGCTCCAACTTTTGTCATCAAAACTTTTTTTGTACCCCTACCGTTCTCGAGATATAGACCCCCCCCAGGTGGGCTGCTAGAGTAACGTTAACCTAGCAGCCCACCAGAACGGATTGAGTTGAGACTAGGTTTATTGGATTCGGCTCGTTTTGTGCCGTTTTGTGCCAAAAATATTTTTCTCCTGCGACCTTTCGTTCCCGAGATATTGACATTTGAAAAAGTCACTTTTTGGCGGGAAAATTTTTTTTCTTGGAATTTTCGGAATTTTTTTATACCATCATTTTGTGCTCGTTTTGTGCTCGTTTTGTGCTCCAACTTTTGTCATCAAAATTTTTTTTGTACCCTACCGTTCTCGAGATATAGACCCCCCTAGGTGGGCTGCTAGAGTAACGTTAACCTAGCAGCCCACCACAACGGATTGAGTTGAGACTAGGTTTATTGGATTCGGCTCGTTTTGTGCCGTTTTGTGCCAAAAATATTTTTCACCTGCGACCTTTTGTTCCCGAGATATTGACATTTGAAAAAGTCACTTTTTGGCGGGAATTTTTTTTTTCTTGGAATTTTCGGAATTTTTTCATACCATCGTTTTGTGCTCGTTTTGTGCTCCAACTTTTGTCATCAAAACTTTTTTTGTACCCCTACCGTTCTCGAGATATAGACCCCCCTAGGTGGGCTGCTAGGTTAACGTTAACCTAGCAGCCCACCAGAACGGATTTAGTTAAGACTAGATTCATTCGATTAGGCTCGTTTAGTGGCCTTTTGCGCCAAAAATATTTACCTACTACGTATCAGCCACAGTGACTACTGACAAGATTTTTTTATCTGACCTGGTTGTAGGATTTTTAATGGAAACTTTACATTTTACACAACAATAGATCATTTCTGAACATCTGATTCCATTTGCTTTTAAAGTCTTAATTTTAGATAGTCAGGAGGAAAGTTTTATCCTGCTTACTGCGATTCGTAGAATTCTACGAATCACAGTAAACGGGGGGTAGAATTTTTTATAAGCCACTAAAAATATCCAAAACTGGCCCGAGGAGTGATTTTAACATGATATGAATAAAAAATGTGAATAGCAGAGATAAATCACAAGTCAATATTAGCACTTTCGATTGTTTTGTTTCCATCGTGGGCGCCATCTTGCATCGGGAAAATGCTCAATACTAAAGTGACAATTAATTTGGACCCTACTGGTCAATGAGCTATCAGAATCAGTTCTAAATTTTTCTCTAGACGCCTATAATCGAAGTTAGCTGATCACCGTGCGTGCAAGCTAGTGTATCAGCCACAATGACTAATGTGAAGATTTTTTTTATCTGACCTGGTTGTAGGATTTTCAATGGAAACTTTACATTTTACACAACAACACATTTCATTCCATTTGCTTTTAAAGTCCTAATTTTAGATAGTCAGGAAGTTTTATCCTGTTTACTGAGATTCGTACCAGCTAACAAAATTTATCCTTCTTAGCCTGAGAACGCACACACACATGTACACACCCACACAGCCACACACAAACACACACACACACACGATTCCCAAAGAAAATGGAGGGTAAAACCCCCATCCTGACTATCTCAAATCAGGACGTTAAAAGTGTTAAAACCAAATAGATATATGAAAGAAGCCTAGACATTAAATCTGGGCGTTCATATAATCCTTTCACCACCGTTATATAGGTATCTGTGCCTATTTACGGACACGGAATTATTATTATACCCCACCCAGCCTGCGTTTGGCTAAAATACTAGCATCTCGAACTCTTCACCCCGCTGGACGTTGCCCAAATTCGTGATCTTACTAGAACCGGAGCATTCAACTTTACTGTCCGGGTAGCTCAGTGGTAAAGGCGGCACTCTGTGAATCCAGAGGTTCCAGAGGTCGTGGGTTCGAAATCCAATCGGGACATGACAAGTTATCCTCCTATTTGGGAAATTTACCACTTACATAATAATATGTCTTGGTCTGACTGCTGGAATAATAGGACTAATAGTCTTAATCGGGCAGTACAAATAATCCGATATTATTATTATTCAACGTGTCAGCGACGTTGGCCTAATGGTCTTATATTCGTAAAATTATGCTTAAGGATTCTGAAAAACAAACACGTGGAGGGATTCTGACACAGGGAATAATTCTCTCGCTGTGTGAAGAAAATCCCATGATTCCGTTATATCGCGGGATTTTCCAATGATTTTACAAGTTTTCCCACTTACTTAAAAAGATCATCATAAATATTGGATCATGAACATGAAACTATAATATACCCTCTAGTTTTGATTTCGGCTTGAAGATAATTGTGTTTTGTTGTTGTTGTGTTAAATACTATTCAAATTTCTTTACATAGATTATTGCAAAGTGTGGGATAATTGCCTCAGGCAATATCTACCATCCAACCAATGATCTTGCACAACTGAAAAACCGAATTAATTGGTAACCTTCTTGAATAATTTTCAATTTACTCCCAAAATATGCAAATGGAAATTAAATTAATATAATGTACCTAATTGTATTTATTCAGATTAGATTGTCAGAATGGTTGATCTTTTACATATTGGTGCAATCAATATGTAAAAGATCAAATCTGCCTGAACATCTATATCAGAGGTATATATTATAATTATAATTATGTAGGTAGACAAGAAATCACGCGGGATACTTTTTCTGACACTTCCTTGGGCATATTTTTTTTGGGGGGACATTTGTGGGAAAAAAACAGTATTTGTGGGAAAAGACAGTACTCCAGAATTCTTCCTTGTGTCAAATCCCCACGTGGAGTGAAGAGAAAAGACAACGGCGGCTCATGCGTGTCTTGAAATACTTATGAGGAATTAGTCTGGGTGAAAATTGGATTAAAGAGGAGAACTGAATAATTTTAATATCGCCTTATTTATATGACTAATTAGTCCCATTATTGCAGCAGTAAGTGGTCAAATCCCTAAATGAGAGGGTAACTTGTCACGTTCCGGCTGGGTTTTGAAACCGCGACCTCCGAAATACAAGTAGACCACTGAGCTACCGGGAAAGACCACTCAGCTAACTTCGATTAGGTGTCTAGAGAAAAATTTAGAATTGATTCTGATAGCTCATTGACCAGTAGGTTCCAAATAAATTGTCACTTCAGTATTGAGCATTTTCCCGATGCAAGATGGCGCCCACGATGGAAACCAAACAATTGAAAGTGCTAATATTGACTTGTGATTTATCTCTGCTATTCATATTTTTTATTCATATCATGTTGAAATCACTCCTCGGGCCAGTTTTGGATATTTTTAATGGCTTATAGAAAATTCTAACCCCTGTTTACTGCGATTCGTAGAATTCTACGAATCGCAGTAAGCAGGATAAACATAAAAAGAGATCAGAAATGATCTATTGTTGGGTAAAATGTAAAGTTTCCATTAAAAATCCTACAACCAGGTCAGATAAAAAAATCTTGTCAGTAGTCACTGTGGCTGATACACTAGCTTGCACGCACGGTGACCTCAATTTCCGCCATAAAGTGACGGGAACGAAAGGTCGTAGTAGGAAAATATTTTTGGCGCAAAAGGCCACTAAACGAGCCTAATCGAATGAATCTAGTCTTAAATAAATCCGTTCTGGTGGGCTGCTAGGTTAACGTTAACCTAGCAGCCCACCTAGGGGGGGTCTATATCTCGAGAACGGTAGGGGTACAAAAAAAGTTTTGATGACAAAAGTTGGAGCACAAAACGAGCACAAAACGATGGTATAAAAAAATTCCGAAAATTCCAAGAAAAAAAATTTTCCCGCCAAAAAGTGACTTTTTCAAATGTCAATATCTCGGGAACGAAAGGTCGCAGGAGAAAAATATTTTTGGCACAAAACGGCACAAAACGAGCCGAATCCAATAAACCTAGTCTCAACTCAATCCGTTGTGGTGGGCTGCTAGGTTAACGTTACTCTAGCAGCCCACCTAGGGGGGGTCTATATCTCGAGAACGGTAGGGGTACAAAAAAAGTTTTGATGACAAAAGTTGGAGCACAAAACGAGCACAAAACGATGGTATAAAAAAATTCCGAAAATTCCAAGAAAAAAAATTTTCCCGCCAAAAAGTGACTTTTTCAAATGTCAATATCTCGGGAACGAAAGGTCGCAGGAGAAAAATATTTTTGGCACAAAACGGCACAAAACGAGCCGAATCCAATAAACCTAGTCTCAACTCAATCCGTTGTGGTGGGCTGCTAGGTTAACGTTACTCTAGCAGCCCACCTAGGGGGGGTCTATATCTCGAGAACGGTAGGGGTACAAAAAAAGTTTTGATGACAAAAGTTGGAGCACAAAACGAGCACAAAACGATGGTATAAAAAAATTCCGAAAATTCCAAGAAAAAAAATTTTCCCGCCAAAAAGTGACTTTTTCAAATGTCAATATCTCGGGAACGAAAGGTCGCAGGAGAAAAATATTTTTGGCACAAAACGGCACAAAACGAGCCGAATCCAATAAACCTAGTCTCAACTCAATCCGTTCTGGTGGGCTGCTAGGTTAACGTTACTCTAGCAGCCCACCTAGGGGGGGTCTATATCTCGAGAACGGTAGGGGTACAAAAAAAGTTTTGATGACAAAAGTTGGAGCACAAAACGAGCACAAAACGATGGTATAAAAAAATTCCGAAAATTCCAAGAAAAAAAATTTTCCCGCCAAAAAGTGACTTTTTCAAATGTCAATATCTCGGGAACGAAAGGTCGCAGGAGAAAAATATTTTTGGCACAAAACGGCACAAAACGAGCCGAATCCAATAAACCTAGTCTCAACTCAATCCGTTCTGGTGGGCTGCTAGGTTAACGTTACTCTAGCAGCCCACCTAGGGGGGGTCTATATCTCGAGAACGGTAGGGGTACAAAATAAATTTTTGCTGGCACAAAACGGCACAAAACGAGCACAAAACGTTGAGCCTTATTTGGACAAAATCCGTTCTGGTGGGCTGTCAGGTTAACGCACCTCACTAACCATTATATTAAACTCAGCCGCTGCAGTCTGGCTTGGGGCCAGCCGATCCTATGATGCCAGCGTGACTACCCAGCTCAGGGTTTAAATTAGACAGCACTTGGAAATCAGTCAGTATACACAGAAAAATGAGACGTTGTACTAGATGTACATGAATATAGGTGGTGAGCTCTGTTTTGAACTTATTGACCTTTTTCAGCAGGCATTAAGTCCAAATCTCATGCTATCAACTAAACTCTCTATTTTCATCAGTAAAAAACAGAAAAGTAACCTATATTGTAGAGACGTATAAAGTTTAAATGGTTCATCGTTTATGATAGACGTATAATAAAACTATAAACACCTTTTTTATGGCTCTCGTTCAGTATTCAGGCCAGTCATTTATTTAAATTTCGAATACTAATGAGCCTGCAGCCTCACCGTACGAGAGCTTGGGAGCTTTTGTCCTGCTAATGTTCCGAGCCTTGACGAAGGTGATACGGGGCGGCCTGAAAGCTCTGATTAATCATTCTACTAGACTCCAGACTAGACCACTAAACCACTAGAAGTATGAGTACTCTAGAAGTGGTGCCTAAAGTGTTACTCACATTACTTCTCGTGTCCAAGAGTGTTATGAACCTATTATATGGTTCCTTGGTACAAATGTATCACAACTTTAGTGGGTAGTTCAGCATTACGAAACTGAAAATCACACCTAAAGTCCTTCTCGTGATTGCTATTCATACAATTAGGTACTCATTTTTCCTCACCAGGTATGAGTTGATAGTAAAATATAGGGCAGAAAATTTCTACCCTGCAGTGGGGATAGATCCCAGGTTTTCCTAACCCTACTCTACACAATGAGACATTGTTGTTGTTCATTGTTTCAGTTCTGAATTTGGCGCCATCGGTAGTGTTTGGTGTTATTTATACGTTTTGACTGACGTTTAAAGCAGTACTACATGGACAACTTCCTGAAAGAGGACATTTTAACAAAATTAGAGTTTTAAATTCAGACATTCAACCAATGGATGAAATAAATATTCTAGTTTTCCCCGAATTTACTTTTGCTCCTATTAGGTGCTTTAACTCTGTCATTAGACAGATCATTCGGGCCGATACTTCTGGTGTAGTATCAAGGTTTGAAGTTTGATTGTTTCTGGATAAGGGAATCAGCGCTCTCGACAGAGCTGGAGGGACAGGTTTATTCGCACATGGATTGGTGGGTAATTTACAGAAATAATTTCAATATCGGTAGTTTGGGGCCGTTTTTTTTAAAATTATTTAATGAAAAATTTGGTAAACGCTGTATATCGACGTAGAGTTCATCTACAAGTTTTGCTTACCCTACATATTTCAAGTGATTTTTGTGGTCGTTGTCTATCTCCTGGCTAGACAAACAGTCGATTTGTTTGTCTGCTTGGTCCTGAATACATCTCTTTGTATGGTATGAGTTAAGTGTTTACTATTATACGAGGTTGTTATATTGAGGGTCTACTCCATTATAGTGTGGTTTATTGTGATGAGATGAAACTGGAATATTTCAGATGCATAATAAAGACGATTTAATACTTTCTTTTCTGACACCTCAGTGTATTTCATGACATCATTCGAGGCTTGACGGTTAGATCATTTCGTTATTTTTGTATGACCTAATAAATGGATTTGGGAGGAAACTTAGTTGTCTAAGAAGACAGCGCTGTTGGTAGGATTCAAGGCGAATTTATAATAAAAGTAATTCCTTAATCTAATTGCCTGGCTCCTGAAGATTTATTCATGAACAATCAAATTCATGATTCAATTAGTTCGTTTGTCACATTGCAAATAATACAATCCGTGATGAAAAAATTAAATAATAGACGCATTTCAGAAGACCGTGATATGTTTCAAATTCTACCACCATTCCCACAAGAATATAATTATGACCCAGGTGATTATACTCATACCTACTTAAACTGGTTGTTAATTCTCGTGATAAATGAAAATATGGTACTTGAAAAAAAGTCTTTGCTTAAAAGTGTACTTTTCTATTTTCGTGCCAATCTCTGTATTTTGGCTCAGCAAACATGACTGTTGGAAAAATATCATAAATCACATCAATGTACATTCTAAAAAGTGTTACACTAAACTAGCCACTTCAATTATTCACTAAATCTTGAAAAAAGTGGTATCTATGTAACCTGAACCAAGAAGTGACTTGTGGTAATTATTTCGTTACACGTTCCTTAACTTTCCGGTATGTTCCTCTATTAGAAAGTACTGGAGAAAAAAAAGACACTAAAAGTCGTGAAAAAAGTTCAACTTCGGGTGAAAATGGCGACCGTTATTTCTTGAAGAATGAGCATCGAAAATCCCGAGTCGTGTTTCCAGTAAACAATAAGGACCCGAGCTATACTGCAGGGACTTTAAGATGGCACTTTCATTTTTTTCTCTCACAATATCATGACGGGGCTTTACCCTTCATTCGCTAGAAACTTACAACCAGACACGCAGATTGACCTCACCCAGCCTGAGTGAGGCCGGGATCTACCATAATCAAGTGGGTTTGAACTTGCATAATATGTTATCAACTTATCATATTATGGATATGGATCGTGATATGGAAATTACTCAAACTTGCTCTGCTAAAAGTTTGCTAAACTTGGAACTCAAACTTGTTTAAAAAAAAGTAAAATGAGACTCAAAATACATATATCTCCAGATCAAAATACAGTCAAACCTGGAAATAATAAAACGGGATATATATTATGTAATAGAGAAAATATCAGGTCCCTGAAACATCACCTGTTTATGTGTACTAGAGAACTGACTAGGTATTATAATATTAGAAACCTCTTTAATAATAGATTTTTTCTCTGTCCATTGGGTTCTAATATAAATATCCAACTATCCAGGTTCAACAGAAATAGGATTTGTAAAAGAGTAAGTAGGTACTTTTATCAGCTAGAAGCCGTCGGTCTAGTAATATAGGGGTCGCTGTTTCGAAACGGGACATGACATAGTAGCTCTTTCCTCAAAACACTCAAGTGGATAGAAATAATAAATTTATTAATGGCGAAAACAAGCTCTCCTGGTACCAAAAAAGTAATTTTTCAAACCACATTTCAATAGTGACATCTCTCAGTAAGAGAACTAACTGAATCCGATAGAGACATCGTACTTCATGTTGACAATGTTGTAAAGTTTGTTAATACAAAGACAATACCGTTCTTTCTTTCTCTTTTTCTCACTAACTCCCTCAGTCTCTCTCTCTCTCTCTCTCTCTCTCTCTCTCTCTCTTTCCATGTATCTATCTTAAAAAATAAAAGTATAAAGATGAGTATTTCATGGCACTTTTTTTATTAGCCGTAAAACAACAGCTACTGTTAAGTAGATGCTACAAGATATATTTTTTGTAATATTTTTTTTTTGTCGACGTGAGGTTCGAACCTGGGATCTTCCGAATAGTAAGCGAGTACTTTACCACAGAACTGATCGTGCGCTTTCTCTCGCCCTAAATTTCTCTCTTACATATCTAAAAAATAATTATAAAAATATTAAGATCGACATTAATAATATTAAGGGTGAAAATCTTAAGTTATGACTCAAATGACTCATGACTTGGCATTAGTTTTCTTTATCTAAGACAATACCTAAAATCTAGACTTAGCTCCACAGAGGTATTACAAACACGTCCATTAATTCACCCTACATCTAGTAAGGGCAGAGCATGAATCTATTGAGCCCTGAGCTAGGAAATCCAATCCTGTGGAATTCAGGATAACGGTATCCTGAATAGTTTCAGCACTTTGCAGTCTCAGGATATGAAACCAACAAAGTTACATTACCTACTCGTTTTTTTTTGTCCAAATAATTTGCAACTTTTTGTGTTTCCTTTATTCTTTTTTTTATTACCTATAAAATAAAATTACATGATGATCTTTCGAAATCTTCAACATTCAAAAACACTGGCGATGTCTGTACTGGCGAATGTAAAAGTTAAAAATTACAATATGTCTTATTCGTAGACAAGTGCCTTGAAACGTTTTTGAATATGCAATGTGTCAAGCAATAAACAATGGAATACACAGTTATTGTTTTCATAGGTATTGTACCTACATAATAATTATGTGTAGGTACTTGTGTAAATGTGTAGGTCTATTGTACGTACATTGTAGATTCATATACCAACAGTTTACATTCGAACATGAATATCATATACAGTCAAACATGGATATGAGAGGACTAAAGGGACCGGTAGATTTTCTATAATATCCAGGTTTCTCTCATTAAGAGGTTCTTTTCCTTTCCAGAGAGGTAAATGAACCTGTTTTGTTTTCTTACATCCAGGTTTGACTGTATTATTATTATTATGAAATTGAAAAACAGTCTGAGCGATTTGATTGTTCCAATGTTCATATGAGTTGTTCGGTCCATTTTGGTTCTTGTATGTGTTTTAGCTTGACTTTTGAATTTGCTTTTATAAAATCTATACGTATAGGTCGTATAGCTCCGATTCAATTCACTGTAATAAAAAAAATCGAGTGGATACTTACATTGTACTTTCATTTCTTATGATAGGCGTCTTAGGTTTTGGGACTAATGAAATGACACAATGTATTGAGATAAAAAGAAATTTGAATAGATGTTGAGATTCCAAACGTTCTCAACTTTTAAAAATCCCTTTCATCCATACTCCTCGAGAGCCTTTCACTTTTCTCCACGGAAATCTCTATCTGATGGGCAATGATCCTGTGTAAACACACTTCACTCCTTATCTCCTGAGGTATAAATTCAAAAGATACAGATCACGCTCTCAGTGGGATGAGTTGGACCTCCCAGGATTAGATTTCATAATCCTGGCCCGGCGTAGAAAATTTATGCAATCGCGGTCCCGATGGTTCCTGTGGTTTCTCTCCCTGTGGTGTCCCGTCAGTTAGGTGGTTAAGTCAAATTTACAGCTGAAGAGAGCCTATGTCAAGTGTTCTAAAAGCTTGAATTTATTGTACTTTCTAAAGCTTCAAATCCCTGAAATAAACATCACAGTTTGTAGGAGACTGTAAATTAATAATTAAGTGTTCTTTTTGTTATTATATAAAAAAAAAATTAGGAGGTAGAGCAGAATTATAGGACTTTTTCTTTTCTTTTAAATTACTGTGTATCATTTGGCCATATTTGCGCCACTGGTCACAGCTCACATCAAAGCAGTAACTCATTTTTCCTCACGAGGTATGATTGGAGCCCGAATATCCCAATACAGAGCCGAAAATTTTCAACTCCGCCGGGATTCTAACCCAGGTCACGGTACGCTCTACCCACTCGGTAACGGTGACTACGAGTACTTGTTTATTAATAAGGATAAAATAGTAAATAATCATATTTAGATTGGTACACAGCATAATATAATCATATGTGGCTCGTATTACATGTAGCATACGAAGATATTGTATGTTAATAACATTAACATGGTCAATTTAATCATAAACCATCTTCCTGCTGCATCTCCAAATGGGGCAGAGTAGTACAACCCAACTTGGCTTCTATCAGATTACGAAACTAGACGCTTTCTACGTACAAGGACAAGAACTGTTGATTTAATGAGACCCATTGTCCTACTTACCAGCATCAGTCCAAATATAGCATTAAGCATCTCTTGACTAGACCACAGCTGTTGAACATCTTGGAAGAGACCTTTGTTTTGTGTGGCAAAGTGTCGCATAAAATATGAAAAATGGTCATTCTATTTAGATTTTGTCTATCTCTAATTTGTTCTGATATTTATAGAAACCGGGTAGGTAACTTTGAAAGTATTGAATACAATATTAAAAATAATCAGGAATAAATAGAGCATTGAATAAAAAGACAGGACTTTCAATACAATACTCTCTGTTTATCCTGCAAGAATGAGACTAAAGAGTCCCTTTACTCTCAATCTGACTTTCAGAGAATATTATGTACTATGTATGTACCTTTCTTTCACATGAATGTCTGAATATTAAAACTCTTTTTCAAGATTCGGATCTCAAAATATAACTCAAAGATGCATTGACCATAGTAGTAATGGTCGTTACTTGAAATTTACGATGTGAAGAGTGTCCCACTGGGAGCATCTACCTTACTTACCTTTCTGTTGTGTCTCCACTACTTTCTATTGAACTCATGAAAAAATAGAATAATTGAATTGAACAACAGTTTTACAAAAATAAATAAAAGTTGGAAGACACCCAAAGCTTCCAAAGAAAAGAAGAAGTAGCAGAAGGAGAAGAAATAGAAAGATTTAAGGAAGTAGGAGAAGTAAATAGTCCATCTTTGTCAGACCATACTAATAGTGAACATTGTTCTTAAAGTAATACTTGAAATTTCTTGTCGAAAGCTAAAAGTCAATATACTAGTAAATGATACTAGGGTTGGTAACTCATGATTTCATTTCATTGTTAGGAAACGAAAGAAAAAAGATTCCCAAGTGACTATAGTCGAAAATGTGTTTTAACTTTCGACCATGAACAGTATAAACATACCTATATCAAGGTGGAACTTTTGTGAGCTGAAGGTTCCATACTAGACCAATTGTTACAAGTTGAAAAGTAATGTAATAAACCCCACAGGTTGAGTGCACTCAGAAATGAACATTATCTTTGAAGATCTGCTCTTATCTGTCCATGATCTGGATCCACTTGAGAAAATCAACACCGGAATTGATTTTGTACCCTTCCAGAGTTCCTCCTCAAGTTCTCAAGGGGTGACAAGTTCCTTTTCCGTGTATAGAACGATGCTGGTAGAATAGAATATACCTTGTTTATACTCCCGAGTTAATACTGAAGTCCCTTTACTCCAGAAGTCAAACAGTTGTTATGTATGTAACGAGGATCACCTGGATTTCAGGTACTATGGACAAATGGACACACTTCACTGAACTTAGGGGTTTCAGATGAAACGATCTCTATCAGGATCTATATAGAAGAGTTCAAAACTCTGAAGCACTCTTGGGATACTCTTTTAGTTTCCTTATCTTATAGAAAGGAAAAGTAAAGGGATCACCCAAAAAAATTGAAAGGATACCCAGAGAAAATAAAAAGTACACGTAAATTACAATTCACGGGACATACTAATTGATGTTTATCATTACTTTTGAAAATACCCCAAGATTTTCGCAAATACTGCGAGATTTTAACGAAAACTCAAGGATTTAAAAGATCCACCCAAAGACTTTCTTCAAGATTTTTGCGAATATGTACTGCAACTTTTCATCAAATACCTAGTAGGTACCTTGAAATTTTCACAAATGTTGTGAATTTTTCCCTAGATTTAGTTAGAGTTATTCCGCAAATTACCCAATAGTTTAAATTAGTTGTCACAATTCATGTGCTTCCCTTACAAAGCTCACCATTCAATAAATAAAAGTTGCTGTACAAAGTTGCAGTGCAAAGTTGCTCCATGAGGCGGCCATGAGTGAATGAATAATAGGTATTTCCTTATCTATTAGATGAATATTAGTGTTATCTTTTGTTAATGATCATATTCATCACCAGCCTACACATATTCAGACCAGATACAAAGCCTATGGCCATGGCCGGTTCTTGCATTAATCAGGGCCGTGTTAGGAATTGGGTCTTTGTTTGAGGCCATTTATACAAGAGTTAAAAAAATCCTAATGGATTATTTCAGATCTTCTAGCGGGGGACATTTAAAGAGCCCCGTGTATTACGTTTTGCTGTAATATTTCTACCACCGGAACTGTTATCAAATATTGGTATCTACATAATTTGTTCAATTGACTTGATCTACATAATTAAGATTTTCTTGTTGAGCAATAGGCTTCAACGCATGGTGACAAAGGTTCGATCCCCAGCAGGATAGGGTTTTTTCTGCCCTGTACTTTGATGCCGGGGTCCACTCATACTTCGTGAGAAAAAATGAGTAGCTGGTAGCTGCTTTAATGTGAGCAGCGACCAGTAGCGGAATTATGGGCTAAATAAAGATATTGGGACATTCAAGTAAAAGAAGAAGACCTATGATTCTGCCCAGTAAAATAAAATTGACAATAAACCCAATAAATTATTATATGCACTGGCAGTCAAGTGGTTAATGTGCTAATCTGGTAATCCAGGTAGCGTAGTGATACGTTTTTTTCGAATCCCAGTGCATGAATTTTTCCTCATTCATTTGAGTTTGTGAACACATAATAATAAAATAATAATACTCTGAGTGTTAGGTGGTAGAAAATGCTTTGAGCATTAACCTCGCCAGGTGGTTAACTTCCACTAAAGAGTGTTATTATTATTATAATAATAAAATTGAGTTATAATAACATTTTGTTACCATGGTAGTCGACTAGCCCCTCTCTTCTTAATACCCTGAAACATGCTCGTTGATAAGTATGTTACGTGGTTACATGGTCAATATTGTCTTCACTTTGTTGACGAGTTTTGAAAAAAGCATAATTTGGTTTAGTCCAGGCCCTCCCCCTCAAAGTTCCCATGGGTCTAATAAATATTATAATTATACACGCTTAGGTAAAGCCCCCACAACAACTAGTTTAATAGAAACAGCGGGTCTCAACTTATGGTGGACCAGCCAATGTGTGTAGGGTGAATATTTCTTGAGATTTGGAAATCAGTAAGAAATAATCACCGTGGCATTACCTATAGGTGTTTAATCGTAACCACGTATCTGATTGGGAAACAAACACCTATTTTTGTATTTTGTGTTTTGAAACGCACATTTTCTTTTTTATGTGTGTTTACACATTATGATGTACAATAAATTGCGTAAAATGCACTGTCTATTTTTTTTAAAATTAGTTTAACGTCGCTTTCAACTGCGTGGTCACATTACGACGGGGAGTTACCCTCCATTCGCTCGAAACTCACAAATGTGCTACCCACATTAACCTCAACCAGCCTGGGTTGGGCTGGAATCCTAGCATCATGAAGTCTTCACCTCGCTGGACGTTGCTTAACTTCGGTGATCCTACGACATCCGGTGATATCAACGCTGGCAATCATCACTGTCTAAGTGTCTCTATCTATTGTATTTAATCTGTCAGAGCTAGATCCCGAGATGTCATTACTTTTGTTTTAGTTGTCATACCTAGTACCTAGAAAAAAATGCAACTAGGTATCAAAGTTCAAAATAAAAAGCTTTTGAGAAACACTGATTCTGAACGCTTTTAACATCTTCATTAACATTTTCAGATAACCTCTGGGAGTAGATTAACCGAACAACTCGGGCTCACAGTTGAAGGGTTCCAGGTTTGAGACAGAACAGGGTTTTGATTTATGAGCTATGGCTTCACCTATATTTTGGGTGATCCCCAGGTTTGGTGCTTCGAGAATATGGATCTCCCAAATTTGTAACATTCTAGTTTTATACTTCAACATTCTACTTATAGTTTTATTTTAGTTTTATACTTTAACATTCTACTTATATGTAGAATCTTAAGGCAAAATTAATAGACGTTTTTGTAATACCTCTGTGGCGCTAAGTCTTGAATTGCGTACTGTCTTAGATGGTGAAAACTGATGCTGAGCAATAACTTGGGTTTTCGATTTTGTCTATTAATTTCACCATTAGATGGTAGACATTGATTGGAACTTTAGAATCATTTTATCCATAAAGTATAGAAACCGATGTAGACAGTATTGTAAGAATAAAATAGGTACGAAACAATTAAAGAAATAAATCCAATAAATTTATTTATTTAATAAATAAATTAATTATTTAGCCACTCTTTTGTGGCGTCTTTTTATTTGTCAAAGGGTAGGTACGAATACCTATGTTAATGTGTTGAAACCAATAGTTTTAATGTGTAATCATTGTATTATGAACTTGTATATCTATAAGTACAATAAAAGATGTAATCATGTTTTCTAAATAACTAAATATGAGTGGTGATTAGTAGTGTACTTTCAAATTTAATTCCAATAATAATAATAAGATGATGATAATATTTTTCTAGAAGCTCAATCATTATTAGCAGTTATTACCTACTTAGTGGTCATTAGACAAAAGATAGTAAATATTTTAAAGTCCATCAGTATACACTTACTTTTCGATCACTTTCGCCCATAACTCCCACTGAGTCTAAGCTATTAGGAAAACACACAATTATTTCTTCTGTATTATGATAGTAATTAGAAAGTACGGAGGCTGCATGGAGCGAAAGTAATCGCTTCATTAGGGGACTTGGAAATGGTAAGCTATCTTACCTTTATCTACCCTTAAGAATCAACCCCATTGACCCAAAGTTATGTCATATTCACCTTAAGAATCCATCTCTTGACCTATGTCATTGACCTAAGGACTGCTGATCCATTGATAAAGACTATAAAGAGCTTCTCTTGACAGAGTCATCAAGGCCGTGGAGATGACATTTTATTGGTGGAAAGTGAAGCGATATTAAGCCGAAAGTCCATAATCAGATAAGTATCGGGTTCAGCCTTGTTTAAATTTTTCAATTACAGTAGGTACATATTATCATACAAGCACACAAGTAGGTAAACAAATACAAATATACCTTAGTAGCATGATCGATAAAGCGGTGGACTCTTAACCCACATCTCGGTGGTTCGAGTCTCAAGTATAGCAAATATCTGACGAGTTCGAGTAATTGTGATATTTTTTTTTTTTTTTACTTCAAATAACTACACTTGAAAGTTATATGTTATAACAATCAAGCAATAACTGGTATGCTCATTTATTCACTCATTCATTCACACATGTATTCATTTAAAGAGATCGGGTTGTTGGGGCATATCGTTGAATTTTTTCATGCATGATGTGACAGGGGATCTGAGTATATTCTTGTTTTTATTAGGGATGGAAAAAAGTTATTATCTTTGTGATTAACAACAATGTGATAGCTACTATTCAAGCGGACAAGCGGGTTACAGCTCGCTTGGCATGGCCGAAAAAAATGTCCAAACAAAGCCTCCAACTAGTTAAGTTTAGGAATTAACTCAATCAAGAGGAAAATATTGTATTGTACCATATTTTTTTTTTATATTATTTATTTATTTACACTTTATTTATTTTTACAAAACAATCATCAACAAGGAAAACAATAATTTAAAAAAAACTTAGAAATATGTACAGAAATAATAATAATAATAATAAAGATCAATATTAATTACAATTGTTTTTAACCCGGGGCGAAGTTAATGCCTTAGGCATTCTCTGCCACTTAACCATTAAGTGAATTTGTTCCGAATTTCCCGCTGTCAGATACACTGATTCTTTGAACCAAGTTGATTATAAATTAGACAGTCTAAACTAAACCCAGAACTTTAATGTTTCACAAAACAGTACAGATCTCCATTAAAATGTTAAACACGGTTCTGAGATCATCAAATATCACTGAAAGTCCGACTCCATGCATTGGTGCAATTGGAGCGATCTATAATGACAGAGGAAGCTCTGACCACTGGTCTCATTACCCACCGCTTGGAAATCATCTTGGTAAAAAAAATCATCTTGAATAGTACATTATAGTGAGGAATGTACAGAGTTGTTCTGTTCAATGAACTTCAAGTTGTAGGAGTCACCATTAGCAGTACCTAGCTACCTGGCCGTCCAGTGTGATCCTGCAACGTCGGGGCAAAGAATAGGAGAACTCGGGGTCACGTGGACGACAAACCAAGTAAGATATTCTAAGAAAGGTTTTCTCGCATCGATTAAAACCATAATTTTGAATAGTCGATGAAATGGATCGAATATGCACTGTGTTGTTACTAACGGACAGATTTAATCTCGAATTTAAGTGGTCACTAGCCATTTGATGGTTTATAAATTTGTTCGTTAGGTGCATGATTAAATTTGTCCGTTAGCAATAATACGATTGCGTGTTAATATTACAAGAGGGGGGTGTAAAATTAATCTATAGAGGTATCAGAAAGCGTCAAATAGTTTATCCTTATTTGCGAAAATATTAGCTCTACATATTATAATACTTTGTCGTGACATTTTTTTTGTTTTGTTTTTTTCATGTTAACGAGATTTTCGACTTACCAGGATTTCGAGGGCGAGATTCCTGTATTAACAAAGAATCAGAAGATACCTAGTTGAAAACACAGAGAAATCCTTTTGTTCTATCTATCCCCTTTTTCGTCTCTTTTTCTTCTGACAGGGTCGAGGCCAATTCACCCCAAGTTACCCGAATTGTTGGTAAGACTTGAAAATAATGAGACTGTTCTCATCAAGTGAAAGAATGCGACCACCAGGCCACTTCTACATTCGGACAGTCATCATCTTCATTGTCCTTGCCTCAGCTTTGTTCACAACTTACAACCCTCCGAGCTATCTCGAAATCAATTCTAGAAAAAGCAACTTATCTGTTATTGTAGCAATGGCAATAGAGAAGAATTGATTTTGAAACACAGCCTTAAATTGAATAATTTATAGTAAATGGGTTTAAATGCGTCTACTTTGAGGTAAACTTAACAATTTTCGTGGGTAGCACAGCATTACTAGGAGCATCCTTCGCTTCTCTAAGAGACTTTTTTTCAATTAATAGATGTTTTTTTAATACCTCTGTGGCGCTAAGTCTCGGATTGCGTACTGTCTAAGATAGGGAAAACTTAAACATTGACTTAAGTTGTCGATTTTGTCTATTAAACTCGCCCTAAGTACTTTACTAAATTTTCTTTTAACTCTCGTACGCTGGTCACCACAAGTCGTTACTCATACAAGTAAGTACAATGGAGCACACTCATCTCAATGACAGAGAAGAAAATTTTCTACCCAAGCCTTTAACCTATTGCCTTAGCCTTACTCCACTTGGCTACGGTATGGTGACATCTGACTTCCTATTCATACATTAAACTTATTAAACAATTAGCAGAATTCATGTAAAGAATCCGTTTCTTAAGTTCGACAGGATGCATAACTTTCGTTACGTAATATCAAAACGTGCGTAACACAGAAAATGTAGTCACAAACTTCTAGTGACAAATATTTTGGTCTATCTCATGAATTTTGTAATTAAATGTTGTAAACTTCAAACCCCGAGTTGCATAGTTGCTAATGGAGATCGTGCACTTAATTAGTCACTAGCCATAATTGAGTATAAATTATTGTCCATTAAGTTATTGATACCATTAAAAAATTTCACGAGTACTTAACTATGCAACTGGGATCCAGTGTGATACAAACGATACGGAAGTTTTAATCTCATTTTAAACTGTAGAGGCATAAAAAAGGAGGCCTGACAGTTTACAAATAGGAATGTAATAAAAACCATTTACGCATAAGTTAATAGAAATAATCATACCTTCGCACTGTGTTCTCAAGCAGAACATAAAGAACAAGAAGAGGATGCACTGACCTGCTGTGTGCCGGAACAGAAATGAAAGAGTTGTAGAACCATCCAGGGAAATAAGAAGAATTGAGGAAGAGAAGTGAATGTGAAGGAATACAATAACTAATTAGAAAAAAAGGTACACGATAAAGAAACAATTCAAGGAGTAACTGATGGCGCAGAAGAACAAAATAGAAAGCAATAGAAAAAGGCTCAACTACTGGTAAAATTGAAGAGTCGAAGAGATACCAAGGAGCAGAGATAAGTAAAGTACTCATAAGATGTATAAGTACAATAACCAAATATGTAGATGATAAATAAAACATAATATAACAATGATAACAAAGAAAAGTATTCAAAGAAAAATCAGATCCCTTGTTGATTCTAATCTGATCTCCACACCAAACAGGAGCTCAAACAACTCCAGACTTATCTCTCTGATGAGTTCCAACAGTTCCAACTGTATTCAAAAAGAAGAAAGAACAGAATAGGATAAAAGAAATGGACCAAAACAAAAATAAAACCTATCTCGAAGACTTTCGAGGGGTAAGGGTCCAAGGCCGATACAAGGACCAGGGGTCTCCTTGCTGCGGCAGCGAAGTCATTGGCTTGGAACCCGAAGGAAATATTCAGGCTCTGGAGGAAAGACTGAGGCCCTGAGACACTCTTGAAGCTCGTGAGAAAAATCCGAAGCAGAAAAACAAAGTGAATAACTTCCTACGAAACATCTTATGTAGTTACTTTATGATAAGTCAGATGTGTTTTGTAGGTACATTCTTACATTATTTGTTTTCATGTACTATGTTATTTAAGTACGAGTATATTACGAGTAATTATTACGTATGAAAATACATAAATAATTTCTATGAAGCTCATAAATAATCTGGAGACACTCGCACAATATAATTGGAAATAATATTAATGCCACTGTATTCTTGCTTACTCTGTCCGATAAGAAATTGAAGTATTTTACGTAGTCTGGCTCGGTGACTGTAAAAATTAACGACATATATATGTGATAAGACAGGGAGTAGACAATCAGGTGTCTATCTGAGGGAGCACACAGGGGGTGTGGATCAGCAAACCCTTAACTGCGATCTAACTTTCCCAGCTTGCCCTTGAACCTCACAATGCAGAAAAAACTTATATGAAACTATTTTCTTTTCTTTAGGATAAGGAAAGAAATTCACTTGTAAAACGACAACAACAACAATAACATTAGAAACTCCTACACCAGCAACAAGTATAGTTGGGTCAAATAGAACGAAGCAGAAGAATAAGCCATGTAGTATGAATAGTATGATAGACATCAAGTTCTCGTCAAGTTCGCATGAAACAATTCTGTTTTAATTTAAATAATTTACGCTTACAATGGAATTATAATTGTAACCATTACTGGTTAAGTCTGTAGAAACAGTGTGACTGTATAATGTAGGTTCTGTTCTAGTGAGTAACTTTATTACTGATTAATGTTCAAGTCCTGAAGACTGGTGTGATTGTGGAAATTTGTAATATTTACAATGACCCAACATATACCTGTAACATAATTATATAATGATAATAATAATAATAATGATCTTTATTTTTTTTATTTCATTTTTTTTATGTTATGTGTAAATAGCTTGAACATGAACATACTGCTCTGTTTCGGTCTTTCTGAACAAGATTTCGCACATTCGAGAAATTATTTTGAATTGGTAAACCAAAGATATATGAGAATTTGACCGTCAAAATAGCACCTCGACTGATAAATTCAAGATAAATGATAAAATTTTCAATCCACCTCTAGCATCAATGATATAAACCATCTGTTTATCATTTTTGGTAGGTACTACCAGAAAATCGATTGTACACAAAATAGCCTCTGAAATAGTATTATGTATATGAGACTTTAGAAAGCTAATAGCAAACCTTTGGGTTTTATCGGAATATAACCTGTGATCAAGACTTCAATAAAGAAATACCAAAGGATTCTTAACCAGTGACGTCTATTTCCTCATTAAAGTGTTTTTTCATGAGCATCTGGCATAAGTTGCTTATTTTTTCAGACAAAACTACCATTGACCCTCACAAACACGAATTAGTACGGAACATCATCCTTTGCTTAAAATGTAAACGTATTTGGCGCATTAGGAATCGCAAATTTACAAGCTCTCGTTTATCTCGTTATTTATTGCACTGTCGTCTTTGCCAAATTTATTTGCAACACCTTTCTCTGAATACACACCCTCACCTTGCTTATTTGTTGAGAATACTTGAGAACAACCACTTCGGTATCCACGGATTTTTCGCATGAGAACCAATTTCGCAACTTATTAATAATTGCGGTTTTTAATGGTGCATGGAAAATTCGGATCGTGACAAAATGCAGTTTGCGCCTAATCCGCAGAGTGTTTAATCTTCAATGCTAATATCCAAGGTGTCCTTCTCTCAATCAGGGCCAATTTATCAGGGGAGAAGGATAATGGAATTGAAATAGAGAGAAGAGAGACACACTTTGACTATATCTAGATCACTATTAGGCGTACCATTTAGTGTTGTGAGTTTTTCATCCTAGGCCAGAGATAAGAAAGTCAGCTAGTTTGGGAAAAAATATTTTGTTAGAAATATTTGCCCTGAGGAAAAATTGTTTCTTTACTTTTTTATGATGGATTAAATAAATTGTTCAATAAAACTGGACATACATAGTACCTACATGCTTTTGTTATGGAGAATGGTGGAGATGCCAAAACTCCCTTTTTCTTTCATTCACAATTTGTACCTATATTTTACCAACTTTCATGACCAAGTAATCTTCAAGATCTTAATGAATTTTACGACTAAACTATAAGTCTTACTCAAACTTATCCTAAGTCATCCACGAGTCCTAAATCAAACTTTTAAATCAACAGTTCTAGCTCAAACTTCAAGTCTACTAAAAATCTGTTGAATTTGAAGGTATCCTCCTTATTCAAATTTTGGATTCGAATCCATTCATGGTCATCATGCCAGTCGCTTGATTAACGAATGGTCAGTAAAACTCCTGTCGTGAGGTGACCATGAAGTTGAGAGCGGCATTAAACCCAAATAAACAATCATATTTATGTTCGACTCAAAAGTCTTACCTACTCAAAATTTTCTGAGTCAATTCCTGATTGAACTTGATCGGCTTACAACAATGCTCTCCTATATCGTCGCCTAATACGATTACCAGGACATTGAGACCACTCTGTGTTGTGAGGAGAATCACTAAGTCCAAGTTATTGTTTCACTTGTTTTATGGGTCTCGACTTCTAGGAATGGTAAGTCAATATTGGAGTTATCAACACTAACAAGGTTAGTGTCTGGCCTAAGCTCCAGTGTTTTACGATACGATAATCTTTGTGCTAGTACAGGCGTTGTTTTATGGTGCGGAAACATTCAGTTGAAGTGAGCAGGGAAGTGGGTAAGACGAACACCTCACTCGTTTCTTGTAAAATGGCGATATACGTATCAGTGAGTAGATATCACTCAAGAAGTGCTGTGTGAGTGTGGTGATTAGTTGAAACCCAAACAGAAGAAAACCTACAGACTGATCTGCAAAAGAATAATACAAGCATGCCTTTTGGTGAATGGCCACCCATACAAGTCCTAACCTCGCTGGGCGATGGTTAACTTCTTCGACAGTACGAGAATTGATGCATTCAACTAGCCGGCTACGACGCTGGCTTAATAGACTTTAAAGCCAAAAAATGAAGAGATGTAAACAAAGGGCTTACCTGCTAATATTGTTGCTAGGGTTACTGTTGGCACTTTTCTTGGCGTCCCGGTTGCTCCAGAGAAACATGGCCGCCCCCTGGTGGAACAACGTGATCTAGGACTAAATTAGTCCGGTCCGGATTGTATGTTCATGGTATCGGCAGATTTTTTACATTATTCAATCCGGCGTACACAATTAGCAGATTAAAATGACAAAATTCACTTTCAACAAAATGGGATTCTTAAAAAATCAACTTTTGTATTTTATAAATATTAAAACTTTAATCTTAATTACATAGAAAGGAAATATTTCAATATTATTTTAGGGAATCTGAATAATTATGCTTTGAATTTGTTGAGTAAATTATTATTTTACATTATTTCCTAGATTTCTATTTTTATGCTCGAGATAAAAAAGTTATACTAGATTCAGGAGTATAAATCCAATTAATGATATTTTATTTTTATAGAATTATTTCACTGATCTTGAGATCCTTTTCATCCATTGAATGAAATATTGTTGATTAATTATAAAAGTTCAAAATTTCCATGTCCATCCAAGTTCGAACAACTGTTATAATTGACTTCATTTCTTTTTGGGAACTCCTGTAGTAAATCCCTGAAAAAAATAAAAATCAATTAGACAGGCAAGTGCTTACAAGCTTACATACATACATATAATTATTATTGCTGAAAATGATACCACACCTGAAATAATGTAGGTATCTACTAAACTTATCTAATCATAATTTAACCCAAACTTTTTAAGAAATCTATAAATAATCCTAGATATGAGAATTAACAATGTATTATCATAAAATTAACATTAAACATTGTAAACAATGAGTTCTGTTTAGTCTGATGCTGAAGATTGTAAAAAAAAAACATTTGTTACTGGGGGATCTAAAATCTAAATAATAAACATAATGTGTTCATCTTTCTTTTTAATATAACGTTAAAAAAATAGACGAGAACATGGATTTTTTGTTGATCAACTGCTGGAATAAAGTTAGGTACTCTTAGGTCATAAAGAAAACTCACTTTTTCTAGATCACTAAAAAGAGTTACTTTGTGTTATGTACGAGTAATAATTGTATATTTTATTTCATCTAATAAGTTTTAAAAAATCTTGTATGACTGACCAACAGATTAAAACAGTTAACTGAGGAAGTGCTCACATCTCTCCGTCAAGAATGATAAGTTACGTGAGAAACCATTGTCTATTTCTAGGAATACGAGAAGGAGAACAAGCGGTAAGTATTCTTGAATTTCAATAGGAATTTTGAAACTTGGCATTTATGAAGGTGAGTAATTACCATTTTAAACCCGAGAGTCTACTTACCTACTCACTTACTCCTAGCTATACATACAACTCATACTGAAAAGTCTTTGCTATTTTAATAAATCTTGTTACAACATCATTTTTAATACTTTCACGCCCGGCACATTAATTTGGAATTAAAATAAAATAATGAATTTTGGAATTCCCTAGTGGATTGTTTTCAATGGGATGAAATTTATGAATGTGATCTAGGTTCACACAGATGCGGGGTGTTTATGAAAACACGTAACACTATTATGACTCTCAGGTGTTACGTTACCGTTTAACTTAGCAAACACCCTAAATTTTTAATGTGGAATTCCTAGACAAAAACCCAAACTTTTTTTCCTTCTTCTAAATAGGTATAGAAACTTTCAAAACTCGTAAAATAACAGAAGACTTTAAAGATGATGACTACCCTCGCCTTTAATCAGGCCTTATTTAACTTGTAATTATAAATTGTTTCTAGTATCCCCCAAAAATACACTTCGTGTGCAAAAGACGCCAAGAAAATAACAATCCTTCTTAAATAGAATTACCTTGAAAATGATTGCCTTAAAAGGAACTGATATCAAATGAAGGCCAAGTTCTTGTAAACTGGATATTATCTGCCCACAAAAGAGTCTCAAGTACAGGAATCAAGCTGACAATTGGATATGATATTTCCCATTTTTCTGCTTTTTAACAACACTAAAATTTAACATTAAAAATCTTGGCAAGTTCAAAGCATTTTTTTGATGTTTCAAACTTGCCAAGATTTTTAATGTTAAATTTTAGTGTTGTTAAAAAGCAGAAAAATGGGAAATATCATATCCAATTGTCAGCTTGATTCCTGTACTTGAGACTCTTTTGTGGGCAGATAATATCCAGTTTACAAGAACTTGGCCTTCATTTGATATCAGTTCCTTTTAAGGCAATCATTTTCAAGGTAATTCTATTTAAGAAGGATTGTTATTTTCTTGGCGTCTTTTGCACACGAAGTGTATTTTTGGGGGATATCAGGTATTTTTGGTTGGTTACATTGTTTCCCATTTGCTTAATTCAACACATGAAATAAAGTAGAATTTATTTTTATGGAAATATTCATGGCTTTTTTTTCTATCTCACCATCTCTTTACTACGGCCTAATATTTCTAAAATATTAAGGTATTTCAACTTTTGATTTTTTGAGATTAGATACTTTTTTATGAATAACTCTCAAACGCTTCAATCTGCTTCATTTTATCAAATTTCGAACATTTACTTTTGGTTAATACAACTTGTTTTAATTTTCATTTAACTTGCAATTGAATCAGTTATTTTGAAAAGGGTTTAGGTCACAAAAGGTAAACTTTTGGAAAACTAAAAATAAACTATTTTTTTCGGAAAATATAAAACATGGCATATTTTTTTCTTCATGTAATGATTAATTAGGCTAAAAGACATTATGTAACTGATTTACAAACGTTTAAGTGTCATACTTTTCAAGTAAATTTTAGTTATATAGGCTGGACTTATTTCCTTATCGAAATAAACACGAAAATAGGTAAATCCGTTAACCAAATATGCATATTAGTTATCTTATTTGTGTTAATCACCTTCGTGATATCACAACTACTCAAACTCGCTTTACTAAATCTACGCTGAAACCGGGACTTGAACCACCGACCTCCAGGTTACAAGTTCATCACCTTATGGATGAAGTTTTTTTTTTGGCATTGGGCAAAACCAACCCATACAGCCATGCTCAGGTCGGTAAGTTAGATAATATGGTATGCATATTATTTACCATTTTGGGTTGGGTCAACCACAAACCACATATTTTATGTCAATTCTGAGACAATTTAGGCTAGTATTTTAAGGATAAGGTAAAAAGAAAATCATCTTCAAATTTCAAGTATTTGTGTTAGTTTGAGAAAAAATAAATAAACTGACCTTAAACTGAATAAAAAAATAAACTGAACAAATCTGATGGTATCATCAAGTAGTGTCTTCACTATGAGTCATTTTGAAAAGGGATTTAGTCACGGACAAGATATTTAACTCGCTATAACTTCCTTATGACTGATCGGATTTGTGTCTTTCTCATACATAACGATGCGTCTAGGTCCATAGAATCCATTTTCATGATAAAACAAATTTCGAAAAAATTGGACTTAAACCCTTTTCAAAATAACTGATTCAATTATTTTCAAAGGGTTTTGATTGGAGCGATCAAAATTCAGGAGCTCAGAAATGATCTATTTTTGTTTACCTTATTTCATTTACATTGTATGCCAACTACCTGCATACCGAATAAAATAATTTATTTACACCCAAAATAACGATATCGGAGGTTAATCAGTTAATGTTTACTAACATGCTTCTTTGAAACACTTAAGGATCATGCTGATAACAACATGACCCTCTATTTTTTTTATCTTTATTCGCACCCTAGTCTGAGTTCGAGAAAGAGAAAAATACATTCTCAAGATCTCAAGGTAGATTTGTAAATCTAGAGCCACCGCACAATTCCCCTCTTTGGTATCCTTACTCGGCACCAAAGGGGAGGTTCATATGGCAAGCTACAGCTCGTCTTCTATGCTCATTTTTCGTCACGAGGTATGAGTGATTCGCACCCCGAACACCCAAGTACAGAGCATTTCAAATATAAATTCTACCCAGTTAACGGAATATTGTTTGATACAACACGTGCTGGACTGGTTTGACTGGTATAACAAAAGAAAAGAGTATTATCTGTCTTTTTTGCAAGAAAGGTTCAATGTATTACGTAGGTACCCTTTCGTTAGTGTCTAGGTACCTGCATGTAAAGTCAAACCTATTTTTTCAAACTCGTAACTTCTTACAAGATATAGGTGATTAAACAATCAACTATACCCATTTAGGAATGTATGTGTATTATGTATTCTTTGTGTCATTATCAAATTCCCATTCAGGTTCTAGGTCAACACAAGAGATCAAGAGAACCGGAATCGCTAATGTGCACACACTGCACACAATAATATTGTAACCAAATTAACTATACATTTTTTGTCGATTCTGGGGTTTGAAGCCTTCCTGACTGGGTAGCGAGGATCTCACCTGCTAAGAATATAACATGAATTTTCTGTAAGTTGGCCAAATTGTTACAGAACTCAAATTGATGAGTCACGGCTAGCAAGCCTGTGCAACATACTAAAACTAAAGATGACTTTTGCCACACCTAATTAGGTGCCATCGTCGGCGCGTTGAATACATCAATTCTCGTAGGATCACCAATGTTAAACAAAGTCTAGCGAAGTGAAGACTTTATGATGCTGGCTATCTGGCCCAACCTATGCTGGGTGAGGTTAATGTGAGTAGCAGGTTTGTCAGTTTCCTGCTAATGGAGGTTAGTACCCCCGTCGTGATATGCAGTTGAAAGCGAAGTTAAACCCATATTAAAATTATTTTAATGGAGGACCTACCTAACTAGGTACTTACCTACTACCTACCTGTAATTATTTTAGTTTTGTATCCTTATAATCCTTATAAAAAGCCTTATATATCTCCCTTGCCTTTATCCCATATTAGCTTATGTTGCTTTTGGGGTTGGCATTGTTCAACCTCATGGTTGAGGTTGGTAGGGTGGATCACGTTTTTTTATGGCTGGATGCCCTTCCTAACGCCAACGATTCTACTTGATTTAACGTCCTGGATTAGGACGGGGTTTTACCCTCCATTCGCTGTTAATCGTACCAGCTACCCACATTAACCTCACCCAGCCTGGGTAGGACCGGAAATGGCAGTCTCACGTGTTTGGATGGAACAGAATTTTCTTCGAAAAGTCTGCCCCAGTCGGGAGTTGAACTCGGGAACTCTGGACTACGGGCAGTAGTCACAACCATTACGCCACGGAGGCTATAAAAAGCCTTATAATATCTTTAAGGTATTTCATTGAATAATTCACTCACTCACATCTTGAAAATTAAAAAAAAACTAACTAGTCGAAAAATAGTAGGTACATCTATAATATCTGAGAACCTCATGAAGGTCGCTGAAAGAAAGATAACACACCCTACAGTTGTTCAGCAATCAATCGATACCTTAATTTTATTTCAATTACGAGTGTGGTATCCCGATACTGTGAGAAGACACTCTAATCCAAAATATGTTGTGCGCTACCAATGACTTAAGGAGCTTATAACTCAAAAACCGTAAATTTTTCGAAGATAGCTATTCTGACGAGGAATCATCTGCCAAAACTCAAGAATATGTCCTGAAAGTTTCAGCTTGATACAATATAGCTTTAATAGCGATTCATGTGATTACGTGAAGAGAGGTCGGTGAACGTCAAAAATCAACAAAAATGTTATAACTCATAAATGGTTATAATTATATAAAAATTACATAGAATTAAAAAAGCTGTAAATTAATCAAATAATTAATATACAAAGTTTCAGCTTTCTATCATTTGCCACATTCGAGATATATGTGATACCGCCAAAGCGCCGCCGACCGCGGTCACGCCTCCGACCGTGACCGCGGAAGTTTTTTTTTTTTAAAAACCTCGAACTGCAAGCATTATGAACTCGTAACCTAAATGTCATATTTTAAACTTTAACCATAAGCCCATGGTAAGACGAATGCGGAAAAAAAAAAAAAAAAAAAAAAAAAAAAAATGAGACCAAAGTATGAATCTTTTACTACTATATTAGGGGTGTTCGTAAAAGCGGTTAGGAGTATCAGAAAAAGGTAAAATAAAAAGTAATATTCTTCTATTCGACAAGGAAAACACGAATATGAAGAAAAAAATATAAAAAGTTTTGTTTAAGTAGGTCAAAATTACAAAAGAAAATACATACGAACTCGGTTTAGCGTAAGTATAGCACGCTCGTTTTGTTTTTCTTGGCGTTGCAAAACTAGCGTTTTGCTTGATATAGTTCTTATGACCGCAGTTCTTTTGAAACCCATCAGTTCACAACCAAACCTTTTTGGTTTAAGTACAAGTTTGTAATCTAATCTGTGACCTCCATGCGCAAATTATCAGTATTTCTAAAGTTAGTATGTATAAAACTACTATTATTCTGTTTATTACCACTGCTAATTACTAATACTCATTACTAGTTATTAATTAGTTACAAGGCTCTCTCCAACACCGCGGCTCACGAGATGACAGTTATGGTCTCTTAGACACAGACGACTAGTTTTAGAAATTGTTCGCCGGACAAGCCGTAAATTATCTTTGAGCACAGCTCACACAAAGGTTTGCGATAGCCCAGGAAGGTTGCCAAGTGCCCATACATGGGCTCCCAGTACCTCCAGAGGAGACCCCAAAGTACCAAACCTTGTAGGGATTTGATTAACTTTCCAGCGGGTTTGAGCGTTATGACTCTCTTAAAAAGGACAACTTTTAAACAAGTTCACCACCGGGTTAGAGACGTGAAGAGAGGTCAATGAACTCGGCCTGTATTGAGGAAGGTCTGGGTTCGAATCACGGTGGAGCCACAAATGGGCGGTGGATTTGTTTGATCATCTTGAAATGTAATCCCCGTTTGTGAAAAATGGACGCTCCAAGTTTTGAAGTTCTGTTGCTGCAAATGTGGGTGAGAGGTATTGGAATCAAAGAGAAGGAGAGAGAGAGAGAGAGAGAGAGAGAGAGAAGGAGAGAGAGACAGAGAGAATGAGAGAGAGACAGAGAGAACCAGTTGAAGGCGGAGATGGGCAGTAAAATAGTAAGGAGTTAAGGAGTCAGGAAATGGAGCAGAGCTGTCCAAATAAAATGCTGATAAAAAAATCGAATGTTTTACCATGGCGGATATTATATTGTTCATCATATTTTTGTGTTATTTGTGATGTCATAACATTCAAACTCACCTTACTAAATATTTTCCATACAAGGGACTCGAACCATCAACATCCAGGGTAGGAGTCCGCCGCCTCATCGCTATAGAACTATAGATTCTTGGGTCGGTAGTTATTTTTACCTACCTACTACCTACTATTTAGAACACCCGGCTAGTTATAAATATGTATTATTGCCATTGAAATTGGCCATTCGTACTGGCCAGCTCTGAGTTCAAAAGAACCTGTTGCAAACAATACATCGTGGAAGACAGGTTCATAGGTGCCGGTGTGGCTGGAAGTGCTAACTTTACCGGTGAGCAGTAAACCCTACCTACAACAAGAGCGAGAATAGATACTGCTGATGGTGTTTGGAGCGTTCGTACATAAAATACTGAGAAATGCAGTGGTCATTGCGTCGACGGTCTGATAATCCAGAGGTCGTGGGTTTGAAACCCACTCGGGGCATGACAATTTTTCTTCCCATCAGTTGGTATTTTGACCACATAATAATGTGTCTTGGGTTCACTGCTAAAATAATGGGCTTTATTAGAGATGGTCGGATTATTTATATAAGTCGATATTATTATTCACTATTGGTGTTTCTTTTCTTCATTATACTTTACATTATACTTTATATGTACATTATACATTATATTATGTAAAACTATTGCAAGCGGTGTTGTATTACTTCGTGTTTGGAGGGAACAGATTTTTTTATTACAAAATTATGTCCCCAATCAGACATCGAACTCAGGATTTCTGCACTAAGAGCAGTGGACTGGACTTATTCACCTTCTTACTACAATTTAATACCCGACCTCGAAATCTCCATTGATAAGTCTATGAATACGTAACCAAGATTCGTTGGTTCGATTCCCAGTTGTGGCAAATTAATTTGCAAGGCTAGTTTGAGTAATTGTGATATTACACTATTGTGATTGGCATAAATAATATAAAACTGCTGTTTTCCTGTACTCCGCTGACCTAGTAGCAGTACCAGCCCTTGTCTGATCAAGGAGGTTAAGCTACGTCTTGTTGAGGTTAGGACTTCGTGGGTCACCCGATTTACAATTCACCTACTTACTCTGTTTTTCTACTTCCAATAGTCCTGAAGTACCTAGTCGTAGTACCAGTTCTCGTCTGATTCGATTTACAATTTACCTTCTTACTCCGTTTTTCTACTTCCAATAGTCCTGTAGTCTCCCCTGATCCAGTCTCAGGTGCTGAAAGTATGATCACTTGGTCACAATATTACCGATGGCTCCTACACTCTGGTCTAGTACAGTAATGCATAAACACACTTGTGGAGTGGCTGTAGTTTTTATTATTGGGTCACTACCTGGCTGCTTTATCATTCACAATACTACGGGTACCTAACAGTTCACTTGTGGTCAAGTGCTGATGCTGTTTTCTCATTTCAATACTCAGAGTTCAGTTCTCAACAGAGAAGAAACTGTTTTTGAAATTTCGTGACATCTGTTTTTGAAATAATACTTTTGCCAGCGTTGATGGTTCGTTGAATGCAGGTACCGTGGTCATTCATCTTACAAAGTCCCTCATAATTTTTTGCGCTCTACCACTGGCTTACTCTTTGTGGGCTCCGGGGCGCTGCATCTCTACAGGAGGTACGATACGCCCGCGGGGTCATTGACATCACAAATAGCCCTGATATCTGCGCTCCGCCACTGACTTTCCCTTCGTGGGCTCCCAGGCACTCTAGTTCTACAGGTGGATATGATACACCCTCGGGGTCATTGACCTTACAAGTCACCCTGATAAGTTTCCGCGCCCCGCCACTGGCCACCTCTTTGTGGGCTCCGGGGCACTGCAGCTCTGCGCGCGGGGGAACAAAACAAAGTCACATCTCGGAGAACCACCGTTATGCAGTTGTGCTGCGAGTTTGGTGCATGCGTGTGCGAAAAGAGCATTTGGTGTGTCCGGAAATGATGCCAGGAAATATTATGTGTGTGAATCAACTGAATCATACACCGTTGAATGGAGAATTATTTTTGAACCAAACAATAATAATAAATTTCTAGCTAGTGGAGATGGCACCATGAATACACTAGTTCTCAGCTGATCACCAAAGTTAAGCAACTTCCAGCGTGATGAGGACATAGAATAGTGAAAGTTCTGGTTTCGAATCCATTTATGGTCATTATGACAATCCATGTTCAGCGAACTAATTTGAGGACCCACTCAGACTGGATGAGTTTTGTTTAAGTTTGACCAGCAAACCTTGTGTAAAACCCCTGTCGTGATATGACCATTTTATTGAAAGAGATGTTAAACCATATTTGACTTCACTATAAACAAGAAAACAAAATTTCTTTCACAATAATAAATTTGACTTCTATATCAAAAAAAAAAAAAAAAACTTATTGGAGTTTTGTCATCTCCACTAAAAATTCATGTCAGTTTGTTTAGATCTCTGTGATCTCCACAAGAGAATTGAAGAAATTAGATTTCTGTAATCTGTAGGGTAAATACCACTTTGAACTATAGTAAAACTTGTGGATATTGACTTTGCGATATAATTTTCACTTACACTCGGACCAGCAGATTGTGAGTTTTGCAAACTATTAATAAAATTTTGTACCTATATTAAGAATCAGACCGACCTCAGTAGCGTCATCAGAAATGCAAAAGACCTCAATGGTCAGGGGTTCGAGTCCCAAACACGGTAGTTATTTATTCAGAGAGTATTAATTCCTATGTCACCATTGTGATCAACACAAATATGATAAAATTATAATTTAATCAATTTTAGAATTTAGAAAGTGACAAAATTAAAATTATTGGAACTTAAGGGCGAAGTGAAAAGACGTTTTTACTTTACTTCTGTGAGCTTAAGTCTAGATTCTGCCTATTGTTTTAATTGTGGAAACTTGAGATCCCAAAGTTGTCTATTTAATTCGCCCTAAAAATTTAACATTTTGCCAAAGGTAAGATCTCTAAATTGATGTCCTCCGTTTTTCTTGGCAGTGCAGAGCTATCGATCCGTTTGATATGGTGATTACTGTGCCTGCAGTTGTGCAGGTTTATGCACCTAGATAATTCACTATTGATACTGCCAGCATCTCAAGTGCATTTCTTATTATTTCATATATTATTGTTGTTCCTCTGTCTATCAGACTGGAGGTGGACTGGGAACCAAACCCAGCCATGGTAAGCGGAGATCCCAACATTAATAAACCAGTTCCCGTCACTGAAGTGAAGCAACGTCGAGTACGGATATGACATGGATTTGCATCTATTTAGGATACTACGTTTCCAGTCGTTTTTAAGATGGATGAGAAGTAGTTTGATGTCGAAAACAGAAGATTTGTAATTTGAGGTCTGTGGTTCGAAACTCAAGCTAAGAGAATTTTCCACTGCTATTCCCAACTCAGGCTGAGTGAGGATCATGTTAGTAGCTAAGTTAGCAAATCACAGCCATTATGTTACAAGTTTTTCTTTATATAGTGACTTTAAACCAAACAAGATGCTGAGCCTGAAGGTTATGGAATATTTCGGTGTTAGGTTGAGGGAAGAGTTTTGGGAAGCATTCCTACCTTTGAGGAAAGAAATCAGTCAATCCGTCAAAACAGAAAAGTGAGAAGTGAGATAAATGAGAAATGAATATGTATCGGAACATACTTGGACAGTTGTTTCGAGCTAATAGTCTCTCTCATCAGCAGGTAATAATTCTGAATACCCATGCCATCAACTAACCTAGCTCTATTTTAATTAATTGCACATCTAGATCATTTATGTACACACCAACATACATTTAAATTAATATATTTTTCTTTCCCTTGAGTACCTACAATACATTTTATCGATGCAAGAACAATATTATCGACCGCAGCGAAGGGCGGGTAAAAAAGGTAGTCAATCAACAAAAAGAAGGAAATATTTGATTGACTGAGGAAGTTAGAAGTGATAGCAAAGTCCGTCAAAGAATGTCGACCCTGAGAACCGGAAAAGTATGTACTCCGGAGGTCAAGAAAATTCTCCTGTGGGAAAACTTCAACAGGCAAGGCACTTGGTAAATTTATACTCGTACATCGGGTTTCATAACAATAGAAGACACCAAAGCAATAATTTCCACAGCGAACAGACTGACAGCTGACAGACATATTGTATTTAAATTAATACAAATTATATAACATGAGATTCTACGAAAATATATACATAATAAATATTATGTCTTAGTGTATGACTAGCCGAAAATAATCAAACTAGTGAATCCATGACCATGACATTAGCAGGAATTATTTCAGGAATTTGGCAAGTAGGTAGGTACCTACGTGACGTGTTTGTATGTACATTTATTCACCAAACATTGGAAACTCACAAACCTGCTACTCAATTTAACCTCACCCAGCTTGAGTGGGGACAGGAATAGCCAGCATCACGAAGTTTTGCATTTTAATGGTAACTCATCCGAGTCCTAAGTTCGCTGAACGTTGCTTAACTTCAGTGACAGAGTAAAAACTGGTATATTTGTTGTTTTTAACATGTCCATCGACGCTGGCTCTCTGAACCATTCTTGCATAAGATGAACACAGCCCTATCAAAACGTTTTTCTTTTAACGTAATTATCTGTAAAATAATTGCTAGTGCATGTTAATGGTAGGTACTTACATAGATAATTCTGTAATTATTAACACCTCGTTTTCTGCACGCTTCCAATGTAAAACTACAGTAACTAAATATTAAGTGGTTAATGTACAACCTCCTCGATACTTGAAGCTCATTGAAAGAAAGTAAAAAGATGATGAGAAGTATTTTCAACATGATTTTGTTTTAGCTCCATAATGTTTCATAATTAGCAGAAATGTGGGATAAACTTGAAATACGATTAATAAGAGAATAATAGGTTTATTCGAAACAAAAACATTTAAAGTAAAAAATTATAAACAAATCAAGGTGAAGCACATGGCAAATTTCTAAAATAAAATCACGAAAAAGAAAAAAAAAATATGCAATGAAAATTGTTAGTTGGGTATGAGAAATACACAACTATGAAAATATTTTCACAAAAACCATCAAATTGTCATTAATCAATAGTTGAAATTAAAAGTGCATCGTAGCTTACTCATAATTCAAAAATAATCCGACACACAAAATTAATTACAAAAACTTAAATAAAATCCAACTAAAAAGAACAACACCGCACACACAGTAAATTTAAAACCGCAAAAAAAAGTTCGTTACATTTTTTTATTTTTCAAAACCGGATGGGCTGAGCGCGTCCCGAACCTGTTAGTGTTGACTCAGTTAGCGGGCAGACTGAAAAGTTCAGCCGAGACGTAACTTCTTGAGCCGGACTCTGCGCATCGAACCACAGAACAATACAACAAAGCCAGTCCGGTAATCGTCGGATAGTATTAGGAGTCCAGAGTCGTGCGGGTTACCGGCGGATAGGAGCACACTCGTAGTAAGGAGAAGAGTTCTGGTTTATTCCGAACAAAGCAGTGAGAAACACGTTGACTTCGATGGACTACCGTAGACATCAGCACCACCCTTTATCGATACTCGGTGGATTTGATCCCAATGTTTCCCACCTTATTTACCTTATTTATTTACACTATTTACCTACACCACACAAATAATTACAAATTAAAGTACAATATAATAGAAGAAAAAAAAGAGGGAAAAAAAAATATAAATAATAATATATGTCCTAACTAAAGGGCCGGGTTATTGCCTTTGGCAATCTCTTCCACCCAACCCTTATCTCTTCCACCTTCAGAATTTTATCTTTTGAAGGTGGGTAATTCTGGGTATACCCTCATTCACCTCATTGTTTATTCATGATGTTATTTAGTAGAAATAAATACATGGAAAAAAATGCTTGGATTTTTCCTCATTTATTTGATTATGTGACCACATAATTATAAGACTCTGAGGGTTAGAACGTAGTAGAAAAGGTTTTGAGCAATGACCTCGCCTGGTGGTTACCTCCACAGCTACACCCGAGTTATACGTCCTGAGGCATGGCTCTATGTTTATTTTTTCCAACTCTACTCTACACAATGAGGCATTGCCGTACATAGTTTCGGGCCGGAACTCGGCGCCACTGCCATAATTGAGCTTGTAAGAAATATTATGTGTGAAGGATCTCGTGATTATTCTTAAGAAAATTGATTTACGGTAGCTTGGGCTTTGTAGCTTAGTAAACGCGGCACTCTGTAAATTCAGAGGGTCCAGAGGTCTCGGGTTCGAAACCCAGCCGGGACATGACAAGTTATCCTCCCATTTGGGATTTTTACCACATAATAATACGTCTTGGGCTTACTGCTGGACTAATGGGACTTAATTCGGTCAGTATAAGGCGATATTTTTATTATTATTATTCACATTTTTTGAAGAAAATAATTGATTCACATTTTCTGAAAATAATTATTATTATTTTTTTTTATTTTTTTAAAGTGGGGTTTAACGTCGCTTTCAACTGCCATGGTCATATCACGACGGGGGTTTTACCCTCCATTCGCAGGAAACTCACAAACCTGCTACTCACATTGACCTCACCCAGCCTGAGTGGGGCCGGGAAAAGCCAGCGTCACGAGAATTAGAATTTGAATGGTCACCCATCCAAGTCTTAACCTCGCTGGATGTCGCTTAACTTCGGTGTTCTGAAGGGAACCGGGTGTATTCAACATGCCATCGACGCTGGCTGAAAATAATTAAATTATTCCACAATATTCACAGTTCATCTCATCTTACTCTCAAAGCAGTGAATGTGTTAAGAAAATAACATCGTGAGTACCTTTTCCCAGGGAAGTGGAGTGCTCAATGGATTCAGAAACCTGGGGTCCTTAGGATGTACATTGAGCCAGCGGTGCCCAAACCAACTAGCGTTCATTTTAACCAATAGTGTTTTACAGGTTTTGAAATTCTGATGAACCTTCTCTGCTTCTCTCAGTTTTAAAATTCTCGATATTTCATAGCAAGTTTCATCGCAAGCTCCTATTTCATGGCTACGAAATAAAAAAGGCTGTCAAACACTCATCATTTAAAAAAAATTATAATAATTATTGTAACAATTCTAATTTAGATCTAGATCTCACTGTAGAACAATATAAACAAAGGTATACGGAGGGCCTTTATCCTGTATGCAGTGTCCCTCCAACCTGTTCACGTAATTGCAGCATGATTGCTGTGTGTGAACAAACACTGCCTGAACAGTGATCAAAAAAAAAAAAAAAAAAAAAAAAAAACACTTCATAATGGAAAATAAAAATATCTTTAAGAGAAAACTTGTACATAAGAGAAACAAAATTCGGTCTTTAAGTTACACTTTAATCATCATCATAATAGTGGTGTCATCGTTACCGATGGTACCCAGACAGTAGAGGAATGACTCAGCACTTCTACCACTGTCTTTACAAGGACGTTAATAAATGACAAGGGCCCCAAGAATCGAGCCAATACTGGTCTACTCCCTATTTATAGTCCCCAGCCAGACTGCTGGTCTTCTCC
>CM044960.1:0-10558 GCA_024516035.1 Bactericera cockerelli
ATTAGCAGGAAACGCTGAAATATACTCAAACAAAATACATATTCATATGTCTCCATTGAAGGTATAATATGTATATTACTTTAATTCACATTGAAAGGTAAATATATAATATAATATATGACTCTAATTCAAGGTACACTAAAAAAAACTAGAATTTATTAACTTCATATTGAATTTCTCAACAGAACCGAAGATATTTTCATATTCGGAAAGAACGATACATCCATCCCAATTCTACTACACAACGAGTAAGGCGAACTTCTTGAAAGTTACAAAGAAAATTGTATCGTCAGTGCAAAACTTATGTGAAAGTTAGATTCAGTAAACAAGTTGGGAATATTTCAAATATACATAATTGAATAACGCGAGAGAAGTACGAATATTGAGATTTTATATTCTAGACAATCTAGACTCTCATGGCATGTATGAACTCCGGATATCCAAAATACTGGGTGGATCAATTTCTACCAAGCTGGGTACATAAACTAGGTCACCTTGAAACGTCGAGGTAAACATCAGGAATTGTGAAAGCTTGAAAAACAGTTGAAAAAAGTTTCTTAAGAAAACCATCCAGAAATATGAAAAAAATGAAAATCGAAGCAAATTTAAAAAAATATTATTACTTTAACTATTTTTATCCTTTATTAGCTAAAGGCAAAGTACAATATTTACAGTACATTACAATGAAATTATACAGAAAAAAATATATAAATTGAATGAAGAAACGAGAACAAAAAAAAGAATAAAGATAATGGCCTATCTAAAGGGCGGGGTTAATGTCTTTGACAATCTCTTCCACCCATGCTTTTGCTTTATCTTAGAGCAAAATCATCGCTATGGCAAAAGCATGCAATCTGCACCGTCAGTACACAGTGTGTTTCAAATAGCTTTCTCTCTACATTATGCTCGTACATTGCTAAATAATTTCGCCACTTTAATTAACATGTGCAAAATAACCTTGTGCCACCCTTGATTGCTGTGTCTAAAATTGTGCTAAATTAATCGCCTTTCTTCTTGTGTTACAGGTAAGAAGCTGATATTAAATTCCGTATATTCGAAGGTTTCTTCAAGCTTGCTTCAAGTTTATTAATATGGAGTGTTTCCTGTCGAGATTCAGGTATTTCATAATTCAGAGCATCCCTTGCAATAACATATTCAAAAGGTTTCAAAAATTTCCGTCTCTTTTTGAACTCTCTTTCGCTTCGTCCGATATTTCTCGTCCCGATATTCAAATAAAGATTGAGTCAGGGAGAGGTGGAGAGGGGAGGGGAGAATGGAGGTGTAGGAGACAGACGGTGGCGGGTGTTTGCAGTTGATGTTTGATAATCAAATTCGATGTTGAAAAAAAGTATTAAAAAGCATCAAAATAAAATATTTCTTACTAATTTCGTAGTACAGTTTGTAACACGTACCTACAAACTATATAATATATAATCATCATCATAGGGTGGCGTCATCTTGAACGATGGTAGCCAAACTGTGGAGGGATGACACAGCACTTCTACTACTGTCTTTACAAGGAGGCTAATAATTGACAAGGCCCCCAGAACCAAGTCATTGATGGATGATGGTCTACTCCCTGTTTATAGTCCCCCAGCCAGACCGGAGGACTATAAACAGGACTATATATTATCATAATATTAATAATAAAAACACTCTTTAGTGGAAGGTAAGCACCAGGCGAGGTTAATGCTCAAAGCATTTTTACCATCTAACCCTCAGAGTCTTATTATTATGTGTCACAAACTCAAATTATTGAGGAAAAATCTTGCATTGGGGTGGTATTCGAACCAACCGATCCCTACGTTACCTGCATTACCAGACTGAAGTGTTAAACTCTTGTCTACCAGTGCACTATTCTATTATTCATTGGTAAAAAAAAAAATACCAAGGTACTAATTATCCATTATAAATTTATTTTAACGTATTATTGACTATAGTTCGTTAGTAATGTAATGTAAATAATATTATTTGTGTTAATCACTTTCGTAATATTACAACCAGTCAAACTCGCGTCACCAGATCCACGCTGAAACCGGGACCCGAATAAGAGGGTTAAAAATCGATAAATCTATACATATATAGAATATATACACTGCACAGTACTGCACACACATATATCCTCAGTAAAGGGTGTTATTATTGCTCTTGGCAAACTCTTCCATCACCCAAGGGCAGTATGCTCAGCACTGAGGCAACGTTACCTCTCTAATAAACAGCGAAACAAAGCCTTTGCCTGAAATATTCCCCCGCGCGTCTGTCCTTCGTCTCAAGGACCAAGGTTTTGGATATGCTGTTAAACATTTCCAGAGCACTTGTTGTAACGGTTTTGACTACTGCCCATAGTCTTGTAGAGTACTCCAGAGATCTCGAGTTCGATCCTAGATCTAGACAGGATTTATGTACATTTGTTGTTCTGCTTACCAATTTGAGCTCGATCAATCCTGATTATACCATATTTTCGCTGTTACATCACATATTCGTCTACTTCCTACATAATATACAGACTCTATAGTTAATGCCCCTCTAAGTCCCACTTGCTATTGGGCTGATAGCCTTTCATATATCAGCATCTGCATAAGGTGCTTAAATCAGCTTAGTTTCAATTGAATGGTGAAAATCATGTAAAGACGCTTTAAGTGCACTATTTCGTTCAATACTCATTCAAATTTCTCTTCTGTCTACACCAAGCTTTGTCTATTTCTCTCCCTCTCTTTCTTTCTGTACGGTCTGTCTGTCTCTCTCTCTCTCTCTCTTATTGGTATATCTCTATTATACAGGGACAGACGGACACAAAACCAAAGTTGCTCAGGAGGTTGTTATGCAACGTCCAGATATATGAAAAAAAATTCAAATCGGAGCAAAAAATATTATTTTTTTACGAACACAATACCTCCAATTTCTAATATTAGAAATTCCTCGGAAGTAAAAGGCTGTAAATCACTCATCTTTTTAATAAAAAAAAACATGTCATCGTTTTGTGGTACAAAAATATACACTTATACATGTACAAGTTTGTTTTTTTTTTAAGTTGTCATACTTGTCTCAATCACTTTCGTGAAATCACAACTACACAAACTCGCTTTACTAAATCTACGCTGATACCGGGACTTGAACCACCCACCTCCAGGTTACAATTCCGTTTGTATTTATTTTGTCTCATAGAAAAGCTAATGTTGCGATGAAAAATAGTCATTTATTTTATGACATATAGAAATATGAACCAGTATCTAGGAGAGTAGAACAAGATAAGCAAGGGATATCATATGAGGTAAAATAGGTACATACATAGATAAACAGTGTATACATAATACAATATATACATTATACATATACATAAACGGATATATAATATATATCCATAAATAGGGAGGGAGAGCGAAAAAAATCAACCAAGTCATCTATGATAAATGAGGCGTATCCGATAGCACTCTGTCAGTGTTCTGTTCAGTAAGTCTAGGAGTGACACTCTATTTGAAATATGGAAACTCTTGCAGGGGAGTGATGATTTTTACTTCATACTCTCCCTCCCCATTTTTTAACTTTCTATTACCTATAAGGTATAGAAAGCATTGTTTTTGGTGGGCTTTTTTTTCGGTTGTTGTACATGTTGTTTGTGAATTTCCTGCGAATGGAAGGTAACACCCCCGTCGTGATATCACGATGCTGTTGAAAGCGACGTTAAACCCGAATTAAAAAATAAAATAAATAAAAAATAAACAATTGGTGGTTTGGAACTATGACTTTAGCTTCCAAAAATTCCCCCCCCCCCCCCCCCCCCCTTTTTTTTTCAGCAGTAGCTAAGTAACCTTAGTTGGATACAACAAAAATAACAACAACGGTTATATTAATGTACTACTTACTTCTCTTGATATACATATGTAACACATCTTTGACCTCCCCGCCTCCCCCTATAGCTTATCTGGATGTAAATTTGTCTCACCTCCATCATCAATCTCCTCCTCCCCATCCGATTTGTCACGATGCTGTTGAAAGGGACGTTAAACCCATATTAAATAAAATAAAATAAACAATTGGTGGTTTGGAACGATGATTTTAGCTTCCAAAGTTGGATACAACAAAAACAACAACGTATATTAATGTACTACTTACTTCTCTTGATATACATATGTAACACATCTTTGACCTCCCCGCCTCCCCTGTTAACGTTATCTGGATGTAAATTTGTCTCGCCTCCATCATCAATCTCCTCCTCCCCATCCGATTTGTCACCCCCATCATACTCGGATTTCTCCCCTCTCCATTTTTCATTATTCACACATATTTAGAGAGAGAGGGAGGGAGGTCGTCTCCCTCCCTCTCTCTCCTCTCTACGTCATAACTCTTGAATATTTCCCCTCTCTCTCCTCTTTACGTCATAACTCTTGAATATTTCCCCTCTCTCTCCTCTCTACGTCATAACTCTTGAATATTTCCTCTCTCTCTCCTCTCTACATCATAACTCTTGAATATTTCCTCTCTCTCCTCTCTACATCATAACTCTTGAATATTTCCTCTCTCTCTCCTCTCTACATCATAACTCTTGAATATTTCCTCTCTCTCTCCTCTCTACATCATAACTCTTGAATATTTCCTCTCTCTCCTCTCTACATCATAACTCTTGAATATTTCCTCTCTCTCCTCTCTACATCATAACTCTTGAATATTTCCTCTCTCTCCTCTCTACATCATAACTCTTGAATATTTCCCCTCTCTCTCCTCTCTAGGTCATAACTCTTGAATATTTCCCCTCTCTCTCCTCTCTAGGTCATAACTCTTGAATATTTCCTCTCTCTCCTCTCTAGGTCATAAACTCTTGAATATTTCCTCTCTCTCCTCTCTACATCATAACTCTTGAATATTTCCCCTCTCTCTCCTCTCTACATCATAACTCTTGAATATTTCCCCTCTCTCTCCTCTTTACGTCATAACTCTTGAATATTTCCCCTCTCTCTCCTCTCTACGTCATAACTCTTGAATATTTCCCCTCTCTCTCCCCTCTCTACATCATAACTCTTGAATATTCCCCCTCTCTCTCCTCTCTACATCATAACTCTTGAATAATTCCCCTCTCTCTCCTCTCTACATCATAACTCTTGAATATTTCCCCTCTCTCTCGTCTCTACATCATAACTCTTGAATATTTCCCCTCTCTCTCCTCTCTACATCATATCTCTTGAATATTTCCCCTCTCTCTCCTCTTTCTCACTCTCCTTGTTATATATTTCCCCTATTATTATTTATTATAAAATGGTTTGTATAACAGCTATAAAGTTGAAAAACACCACTTTAATATATAATAGAATTTAGATAGATGGATAGAATTATCATTAAATTCTTTATTGATAGGAGCAATTACAAAAATTAATATATAAAATTTAGAACAATATAAACAAGAAAAGAAAATATAAACGACATAGATAAAATAAAATTATACAGATGTCCTAACTAAAGAGCGGGATTATTGCTTATGGCAATCTCTTCCACCCAACCCTACATCTTCTCCTCCTCATAACTCTTCATAATGCCATCGAGTTTAAAATTCAAGTGCTTATTATGTTTTATCACGGGCTCTCTCATTGGTTGATCAAAAGATGAATAGTTGGACACATAAAAAAATTCGCTACGAACGAGATTCTAGAATTAGCTATTTAAATTTTAATTTAGGCTTTAATGTTGATTCAACCAACATTTGTAGTACCAATAGAGCCAGCCCATCCATCGGCCTAAACGAAATCAAGTTCTCTTAGGAAAATTTAAAACTTTTCAATTTTGATAGAAAAAATAAATAAATTTTCACGATATATACTTGTAAATATGTGATTATTTTATTGAATAACCATTATGTCACAATCAACATCAAATGGAACAAAGTCCTTCATACCACCAAACCGTGATCCAAGGTATTGTAGGCCAACTTTTACATGTCCCGATTCGCCAAATGATTCAATACTCACTCAAACACCTGAGATGAATGAAGAAGCAAATCGAACATGTGACATTTGTCAGGTATGAAAAATTCATAGGGCTCATTGCGCAAAGAAACAAAAGATTGCACTTGAAAAGAATATTGTAAACGATAATGGCATAGTTGAAACTACTGATTTAATATTAGAGAAATGTAATGAATGTGGAGGACACTATAGACAAGGGAATGGAATAAGAAATCATATTCGATCAGCACATCCTCAAACAGATAGGAATATACGGCAAGAGAAATATAAAGAAAATATTGAAGTCTCTGTGCTACCAAACACATCTCAGGAAAACGATGAAATGAAAAATATTAAATTAGAATTAGTCAATATTAGAAATGAACTTCAAAAAATATATGCTAGTGATACTATAATCATAGATGATTTTGATACACTGTGTCATAAATTTCTTGACATTCTTAAGATTGCTAATACAGTTTTGCCAGGGCCAAAACATCCAGCCACTAAACATTTTGAAAGAAGGAAAGAAAGAAAATCCCAAACTGATATCAATCATAAACAAAACAAAAATCCTGCTAGGAAATCGAAACGAGAAAGAGAAAAAGAGAAGAGCTAAATATAACTATGAAGTCACGCAATACCAATATTACAATTGCAGAAAGAAAGTTGTCAAAAAGATCATGAATGATAATGAGCCAGAGGTAAAATTTGATTTTTGAAAATATGGTTAAGTTTTTTGAAGAAAAATTTGGTTCAGAAAATAATAAGACAAGATCAACCTATGGCTACCAAGATGATTATGGTAACACACCTCTTGTTTTTTCTGATGACATTGTTGATATTATAAAATCCATTAAACTTGATACCTCAGCAGGACCAGATGGAATTTTAGCAAGAACAATGAAGACAGTTGATTGTAAAGAAATTTTAACTCTTTTAATTAATACAATTATTAAACTTTCGCATATACCACCCTGCCTAAAAAATGGACGATTAATTCTTATACCCAAAGAAGGAGATCCTAATGACCCAAAAAACTTTAGAACCAGTTATAATTTTCTCCATTGTACGCAGAATAATTGAAAAAATCTCTCCTATCAAAGATGAAAATGTATGTTGATATAGCGGAACAACAAACTGGTTTTCAACCAGGGCCAGGTACTCATATCAATTCCTCAATAATCAATGGATGTTTAAAAGATGCTAAAATGAATAAAAAAGATATCAGCATTGTATTTCTTGATATTACAAAAGCTTTTGACAGTATAGGCCATGAACATATCAGCAAAGTTCTTCAGAGTAAGAAAATACCAAAAAACATAATAGAAACCGTCCTAAAACTGCTGAAAGGAAATACTGTTCAAATTGAATCAAAACTCAACAAATCGAAATCTATTGAATTGAAAAGGGGCGTGGCACAAGGAGCTCCACTCTCAGCTCTCCTTTTCAACATGGCAATAGATCATATTATACGAGAAATGAATGAAGAAAGTGTAAAACAAGCCTTTGGCTATGACTTTGATACAGAAAAAGTGACTTTGCTGGCTTTTGCTGATGATTTAGCTGTTATTGGTAAAAACTCAACTGCTGCATTAGCTATCATCAGCTTGATTGAAGATTTTAGCTAGTGAAATAGGGCTATCCATCAACCCAGCCAAGAGCCAAGCAATAGTAATAAAAAATGGGAAATTACATCAAGAAATTATTGATGCTTCCACTGGATCAATCCACTCGATAGGAGATACTGGAAAAATTAAATATCTTGGGACTACTATACAAGACGAAATCATAATTGATAGACCTGAAATCATAAAAAAGCTCACATATAAATAAACAAATTAGCCCAGTCAGAATTGCTTCAACCAGACCAAAAACTCAATATCATCAATCAATATGTATGGCCTACCTTATACAGGGTGAGCATAAAGTCTCACCCCACCCCCTGTATCTCGAGAATGGCTGAAAATACAAGAAAACGCAAAAACCCATATTCCTTAATTCTTAGGGGGATTGAGTTTCAGCCAAAAAAAATTTGCCTACACGGCCCCAGTCAGGCTGGGCATGGACCAACTTTAAAATCTTAAACAGAATGGTATGTCTTGTGGCATATTGTTTTAAAGTTCTCATAGAGAGAAGTTCATTACAATAAATTTCAGTGAGCTATGACTGACCGTTCTCGAGATACAGGGTCGGACGTCCTGCGTAATATCCATATATTTTGACCTATAACTCGTTAACCATCAATTATAGAAAAATAAAATTTGTTGATAATAACTCCTTATGACAAGCCCTGTCGAAAAAGGTACAACTCGACATACTCTGTTGATATTAGTTTCTGGTCGGTTTCGTCAGCCAGCCTGACGAACAGTCCGAAAATTTTTAACGAAAAAACAAATCAAGTTTTAACTTGTTCGAAAGTTCTTGCCATAAGGAGTTATTATTGACAAATTTCATTTTTCTGGAATTTACGGTCAACGAGTTATAGGTCAAAATATATGGATATTACGCAGGACGTCCGACCCTGTATCTCGAGAACGGTAAGTCGTAGCTCACTGAAATTTGTTGTAATGAAATTCTCTCTATGAGACCTTTAAAACAATATACCACAAGACCTACTATTCTATTTAAGATTTTAAAGTTGGTCCATGCCCAGCCTGACTGGGGCCCTGTAGGCAATTTTTTATTGACTGAAAATTAATCCCTCCAAAAATTAAGGAATATGGGTTTTTTGCGTTTTCTTGTATTTTCAGCCATTCTCGAGATACGGGGGGTGGGGTGAGACTTTATGCTCACCCTGTAATATCCATTACAATGCGCTCCACTTTCAAAGATACCTGATTCATTCCTTCAAGACATTGATAAATCAGTCAGAAGTACGTGTGAAAGAAGTCCTTCACCTCCCCAGTGATACTCCAACTTTATGCTGCTCGAAAAAATCGTGGCCTAGGAATCATGAAGGCTGAATGGGAGGCTCCAATACAAAACATAAATATTTGCAAGAAATTAGAAAAATATAGACAACCATCTACTACACAAGTCAAGAGATATCTCAGATGAAATTGAAAAATGCTGCATCTAAACTTCAAACTGATCCATCAAAATCAGGAAAACAAAATTCGAGAAGAAATGAGAGAAAAATCATTTGATCAATGGAGTTCTCTAATTCAGAAAGGCAAAACATCACCCTATATAAACACAATCATAAAACAAACAAATGGATTTATACAAAAAACTGGGATGAGCTCAAGTTGAATGGACAAATGCTATTAAAATGTCTTGTAATGTTGCGGCTGTTAGAGCTGTTCCAGGACGCAGCACATCTTCCCTCTGCCGGATAACTGGATGTGAGGAGACTGAAACCCTTGGACACGTGCTGGGATCCTGCAGACATGGCGAACTGCTGCGTAACAAAAGACACCACACAGTAAGATCTGCAATAGCAAGTGAATTGAAGAGAGTTGGTTGGAACACATTTGAAGAGGTATCATGCATCTCTACTGATTCTTCTACAAGACGATGTGTCATCATAGCAATTCATCCTACTAAAAATAAAGTACTAATAGTTGATCCAACTGTTCGCTTCGAGCAAGGTGAAGACCAACCTAACTCAGTTCATCTGAGAAAAAACAAATTTACGATCCATGTATCCCAGACCTCTCAAAAAAATACAGAATACCTGAAACTAATTTTGAAACAGATGGATTATTATTTGGAGCAAGAGGAGCCATTCCAAACATGTCAGTGATTTCTTCAGAAAACATGGATTAAATACTAATCTACTTACTGACATCTCCATACAAATTATCAAAGACTCCATCAAAAATTCTCACTGTCATCTGTTCCGTAGTTGATAAAAAAAAAAACAAATATGACTGTATAGTGATGTATAATGTACCTCAACATATCATCATAAAATAATAATGTATCTTTTTAAATGCACGGTCGAGTGTTGATGAGAAAGCTGGATCCGCGAGGTCAAACAGGGAAACTGTTCAGCCGGCAAGATTTGCAAAAATATATATAAGGTACTCTTTAGTGAAAGGTAACCATCAGGATAGGTTATACTCAAAGCTTTTCTCAGTCCCGTGTTACCAATGCACGGTTTCGAGAGAAAGGGAAAAAGGAAGAGGGAGAGGTAAAAGAGAGGGGCAACGGAGGAGAAGATTAAATAAGGGAAAAAGAGAGAAAGCAGAGGAGAAGTGGAAAATATGGGGTTCGGTGGAAGAGAAAGCCAAAGGCTTAAACCTCGCCCCTTGGTTCACTACATATTCTATTGTGTTTTTTTATTTCCATCTTTGCAAATTGGCCCCACGGTTTCAATAGCAACAGGTAAAAAGTGATAAATCACTTGTAATTTGTTTCTATTTGTCAAGTTTCTTTTTAGAAAGATCTAAACTTGGAAACGGTGCGAATAACCATCGTTGTTAAAGCATCTTAATTAAGAAAAAAAAAATGAAGTTCCAGCTGTATGGTACATTGGTTTCCAGGAATCGGAAGATATTATTAGACAAAGTATCATGAATAGAAAATTGTCATATTTTAGAAAACTATAGCTCATTACTTTTTCGCATCTCTTTGACTTCTAATGAATATATACTTTATACCGTAGGAAGGTATTAATC
>CM044960.1:10658-134788 GCA_024516035.1 Bactericera cockerelli
TCACGAGATAAAAAGCGTTTAAGTAAAAATTGTGTCAGGGCCATGGTCTCTTTCACCCCAGAAACCGCGAGTACAAATTTCGATAATTTAAAACGGGCCATCAACAGAATGTCTTCTAGATGTGTGAAAAAATTTTCATTAAAAATCTGTCGAGTAGTTTCCGAGATTTGCGCGTTACAAGAAATCGTTTTTAAACAAAACCGAAGCCGCACAAAACCAAATTCGCTCAGGGGTTATGAAACATTCAGAAATATGAAAAAGAATAAATCGGAGCAAAAAAATATTTTTTTTTTCCAAAAACGAACACAATACTGTTCGATTTTGTAATGAAAAGTTCGAATTTAAATTTTTTATGGCCTCCTCGACGACGCATTTCTTTTTACTTTACTTCCTGTAATAAAAAGAAATAAACCTGCGTTGTCAGTTCCCCTTTCAGAATTTTTACAACGTTTTTCTTGTCATTTTCCTTCATTTTTTCTCCAATTTAATTTTTGCAATTTTTGTAAGCAAGTTAAGTTTCTAAGAAGAAATAAGAATAATACAAGTTTCCTCCATTTTGGTCCTTCGAGCGAAGATATCTAAAGTTTTAATTTCAATTCAAGTGCGTGCAAATTGGAAGTATCTACAGCAAGATGACAGAAAAAAATCAAACTACTTACATCAAAAGGGATAATATCTTTGGTAAGGTGAAAAAATTTATGAATTCATAGGAAAAGTGCGTAGACAAATCTCTCAGGACGTCTCATTTAAGTAAAGCAACTTTAGTAATGGCTATTATTTGAGTTTGAAAATTTATCAGTGGATTGAAAGTGAAATTATTGAAGATGAAAATTATTTCCTGATTTGAAAGACTGGTTTTTTAGAGGAAATGATAGGTATCAAAAAAAACAATCCCAATTTGTATACTAACGTGGGGGGAAAAAGATCACACCTGAAATCCCCAAGTTACCTACATTAGATTTTCTACTTCGAGGGTAATACCCAAAAATTTGGTCCATTTTCTCAAGACATTTATTTCCTTGATCCATAACAACAAGTCTTTATCTAATGATCAAAAGATTCAATATTTGTTTTCAAGATTAAAACAGCCGCATTGAGTGTTTTGCACAGGTATCCCACCCTTGGAGCCAACTAGAGACAATTTGGGCAGCACTCAAACAGGTATGAAGCAAGACCTGGCAGGAAGTTATATGGACACAACTCAACTTTAAGAATATTAAAAGTAGTGATTCAACTTTACCAAATTTCTTGATAAGTAGGCATGGCAGTGTCAGCGCTTAATTCTCAAATTAGAAAATTTGGCTGAATATATTTTATATGCGCTTCCGTTCGCAATTAGATGCTGTTCTATTCGAAATTGAAACCAAAGTTTTAAATTCCAGTGATATGCCAACGTTCCACTTGTTGGCGTTTTAAAAAAGATGAAATGCGCATCATGAAACCCGAAAGAGGCCAATCAAGGAGGTTCCCAAAGGGTTCCTCAACTAATTTTTTTAATTAAGCCAACCTAAAATCAAGCCTATTCATTGTTTGTTGCGTCTGAAAAAACAAAAATGTATGTGTAGCATGCAAGGAAGAAGTTCACCGCGTACTCATGGCTACATTCGCATCTCTCAAGGCAAGTGAAAGATTGGATTTGGTTAAGTCAAATAAGCTTTGTTTTTAACTGTTTAAGTCCAAATCATTCGCTATTTCATGTTCAAACAAGCTAAATTGCAAAAAGTGCAATTATCGTCATCATACAATGTTACATTTAGATACCTACTCTATTCACATGATGATAATAGAAAACATCTCTGTTAGGACATTCCAGCTACTACCAGTGAGACTCATGGGGTTTCTTCATGCTACTCACTTCTAAGTTTCATACACCATATGGAAAACACCAAGAGTACTACAGTCCTGCTCTCTACCGTGAAAGTCAAAATTCAATCACAGGAAATCCCAGGTAATGCGAATTGTTACTCGACAGTGCTAGTATGAGTCACTTTATCACAACATCATGTTGTAACAAATTGGGAATTAATTACAAGCCAGTTTCACTAGAAATAGGTGGAATTGGTGGAATAGCGAGTCAAGCTAAAGGAGTGACGCTTTCAGCTTCTGTTCACGTTTTGACCCTCAAAAATCATTCAACGTAACTGAAGCATTGGTTGTTGACAAAATTACCAATAAGTTACCTATTTGTCCTATTGATATTGATCAGCTATCATATTGAAAAAATTTGAAGTTAAGTGATGATACGTTCTATGTACCAGATAAGATAGATGGGCTCATTGGAGCTGAGCTATTCTCACTTCTTGTGGGGAAACCTAAGTTAATAAGAAATAACAGTCCTACTGTCATTGAATCAGTATTAGGAGATATTGTGATGGCAAAGCTCCTATTATTACAAGTAACAAGGAAATTGATTTCTGTGCATTAATACAAACACCTCTAGAGTCCGTAATGCAAAGGTTCGGACTATAGAAGAAGTTCCTTCACCTCCACACATAAGTGAGGAAGATGCTATGGTGAGAAGCTATTCTTGATTCAAGTAAGCGTATAGAGGATGGTCCTATTGTGTGTCCCTTCCTTTTCAAAATCTGATCCTAAAAATTTGGGTAACTCGTATGAGATTGCCCAAGAAAAGATGCTAGGTCTTGAGAGGAGACACAGCTCAAAACCTGAAGTGGCAAAAGAGTATGTCAAGGCCATTAATGAATATATGCAAGAAAATTATGCACATAAGGTAGATATTTCACAAGGTGAAATCACCTTGCTATTTTATGCCTCATCATGCTATTGTAAAAACCAAACGCGTAACTCAAAGGTTCGTGTAGTATTTGATATGAGTTGTCTTCAACTAGGGACACTCTCTAAACGATCTGCTATACACTGGACCTACCTTGTATAATGACTTATTTAAGCTCTTAATAAAATTTCGTATGTTTCCATATGCTTGCACCGCAGATATTCGTAAGATGTTTTCTTCAGATACATATGCATCCAGATGACTACAAGTTCCATTGTTTCCTGTGCGTGATACACCGGAACAAGATATTCAGTCCTATCAAATGAACAGAGTGGTGTTTGGAAGTAAGCCGGAGTCCATACCTTCTCAACGTGTTCTACGACAACTCGCTAGTGATGAAAGTCAGCTATATCCACAGCAGCAAAGGAAGTAGAGAAAAACTTTTACATGGACGATTATTGTCTAGTTTTCTAGATGAAAATGACGCGGTAAGCACTTTTAACACAATGTACATCATTATTAAGATGTGGTGGGTTTCAACTCACAAAGTTTGCTAGCAACAGCCAAACTGTGGTAAAATCCATTACAATCCTGAGGACGTTAATAAAACTAATGTTCAATGGAACGATCATGAATACATGAAAGTATTAGGAATCGAATGGTGCCCAACTGAAGACAACTTCAAGTTCAAAGTAAATGTAGATGATGTTGTTTGCACCAAAAGAGCCATTCTTAGTACAGTCGCTAGAATCTATGACGTGCTAGTTTGATAAGTTCCGTCACTACTCAAGCCAAGATAATCATGAAAGAATTGTGGAATCTGAAGCTTGATTGGGACGACAAACCTCCATATACCATTTGCCAACAATGGGCATTTTTGGTCAAGGAATTTTCACTACTTAGTTGATTACAAGATACCCAGACACTTATTGATCTTTAAAAATACCAAATTGAGTTTAGTTGGTTCTGTGACGCCTCAGAAAAAGGCACTAGGGGCATGGCATATATGCTCAAGTTACACATTTAGATGGTAATATCACCACTCAACTTATATGTGGAAAATCAAAATTGACACCACTAAAATATATAAGTATACCCAGAAAAGAACTTTGTTCTATGATGTTATTGTCAAAACTGATGCATACTATTGTTTCGACATGTAAGAAAGATACACTGTTGAACACATTTATTGCTTTAGTGACAGCCAAGTTGCTCTTGCATGGGTTTCTTCGGAATCCTCACGATGGAAAGTTTTCGTAGCCAATAGGGTTACGAAAATTCAAGAAAATGTAAATAGTAAAAATTGGTTTTTTACGTCAAGGGAACGAAAACCCAGCTGATTGTTTATCCAGAGGTTTATCGCCAAGCGAGCTTATTTACTCATGAACTTTGGTCTAATGGACCTACTTGGATGTGCAAAGCTACCAATGAATGGCTCTGAACCACACCGTGGACTTTGAATGAACAAACACTCTCAGAAGCCAAGCCAACTTCATATGTTTACAGTGAAAGGTCTGAGAAAGTTGTTCCAGTATTGTACTACTAGATTTAGCCAAGCGAAGCTCTTCTTGGGAAAGACTTCTTCATTCAGTTTGTTACGTTCTGAAATTTACTAAAAAAATTAAACGCGGAAAAATAACTCCACAAGATTTGACTGTCTCAGAACTAACCCTGCTGAAAGCTTTGGCAGCAACAAGAGTTTGCCTCAGATATTAAAAAATTACAAGCTAACAAAAGTGTTCAGATTCATTCAAACAAATTCATGCATTTATACAGGATGGTGTTGTACTCTGTGGAGTAGGATCTCAAAATGCTGCACACTTGGACTATTCTCAGATGCATCCATAGTCTTTACCTAAAACTCACCATATTTGTCTGTCTCATTATCGACTACTATCATCGCAAGAACCTACACACTGGTCCGCATCTACGATATCTATATTGAGAAACAAATTTGGATATTCGGTTGCAGAGATATCGTAAGACGCCAGTTGAAAAAATGTAATCTCTGTTTCAAACATAATCCGAAACCTTTGTATCCATTGATGGGAAATTTTGCCTGCGGCTCGTGTAAGTGAATCCAAAGCTTTCTTACACACGGGTGTAGATTATGCGGGACCATTTAATGTAACCATTTCAAAACACAGAGGTGTTAAAACACAAAAGGCATACCTCTGTCTATTTATATGCATGGCTACAAAGCTATACATCTTGAGTTGGCTTCTAGTTTGTCAACTGAAAAAATTTCTAGCCGCTCTAGGAAGATTTATAGCAAGAAGAGGTCTTGTAAGAGTTTGTACTCCGATCAAGGCTCGAATTTCATTGGCGCAAAAAATACTCTAAACGAGTTATATGATTTTCTGGATTCAAACAACTATAAAGAATCTCTAGAAGAAAATCTACTTGAGAGAAGAATTGAATTCAAGTTCAATCCACCTGCATCACCTCATTTTGGTGGTTTGTGGGAAAGCAACATTCGACAAGTCAAGAGACATCTATATAAAGCTATTGGCTTTCAGATCCTGTCATATGAAGAGTTGAATACTGTTCTTATTGAAATCAAGCTATACTGAATAGTAGACCACTCTGTCAACTTGATGTGGATTCGTCAGCACCCAAAGCTTTAACCCCTGCAACATTTTTTGATGCAAGAGCCTGGATTCACACCTTCTGACTGCAACACCTCTGATCTAGGACAACGATTCAAGCTCACTCAGCAGATGATTCAATCATTTTGGACTCGTTGGTCAAACTGAATATCTCACTTCTTTACAGCAACGAACCAAGTGGTTGAAGAATGATGAATGAATTGAAGGTTGGGCTTATTGTTCTCAATAAAATCAGAGAACACCCCTGTTCTATCATGGCCTATGGAAAGGTCGTCCAAATTTTTCCAGGGAAAGATGGCATTTCTAGGTGGCTCTGGTTAAAAACCTCCCGCGGTCTATTTAAAAAGACCAGTTGTAAAAATCTGTCCATTACCAAATCAGTAGGAAATTGGTTGGTGCTATATTATCATACTTTTATCATTGAAAGATATACCCACTATTATATTTTGAATTTTTTATGAAACCAACGGTTCATGGTGGGGAAAGAATGTTTCGATCTTGTAATGAAAGTCGTAATTTGAATTTTACTGGCCTCACATACGACGACGCATTCTTCTTTTTGTACGTTCACCTCCCTGGTAATAAAGTAAATAAAACACTGTCAGTTGTCAGTTGCCTTCAGAATTTTTCACAGACGAAATTTTCTTTGTCATTTTCCTTCATTTTTTCTCCAATTAATTTGCAAGTTTGTAAGCAAGTTAAGTTTCTAAGCAAGAAATAAGTAGAATAAGCAAGATCCTCCAAATACTTCCGATTTCTAATATTAGAAATTTCTTGAAAGTAATAAGATCTAGTTTAACACACAACTAAAGTATACCTTTAATCATTAAACATTTGTTACAAGTACTCACATTCACAGTAGGTATAAAATATAAAATTAATTCTCAACGTCAATTTCACAGTAATCCAGGTAAAAATCCATGTTTGGAGCAAATTGTGCTAATTGAAGTAATTACCAGTGGATTCACCTGACTCGTAGATTGTAGATAGTGGAAGTCTCTGTCTTGTTCCCGTTTTGTATAAATAAATGTGTACAAACCATGTGGAAAAAGAAACAGTAGATTACTTTCTTCTGTTCTTCATGACTTTTTTATGGAGACAAAGTTTTGCCAAGACCAAATCTCATAGGAATATGCTCTAACAAATCAACCGACCTGAACCTCGTTCAATAATAATAATTTTAATACTCTTTAGTGGAAGTAACCAAAGAGATGAGGTTAAAGCATTTTTCTACCACCTAACACTCAGAGTCTTATTATTATGTGGTCACAAACTCCAAATTAATAAAAAAAATTCATTGCATTGGGTGGGATTCGAACCAACGGATCCCTACGCTAACTATGGATTACCAGAATAGCGCGTTAACCACTTGAAGAGGTGCACTGATTAGAGAAAAGGAAATCTCAGAAAATGCAACTTTTCCTTGTTTCTTTTAAAAATGAAAATAGTGTGGAGTATCATTAACGTAAGCTCCGTCAGTTAACCAAAACGTCCAAGTATAATAAAATTGATGAAGTTAATGTCTGTTTTATTTTCATGGAGGGGGCTAGGAGGAAAAATCTTTCAAGCATTACAGACCGATTGAGATGTTTCGTTTGAGGTAGTTATCCTGTGCGTTTAACTTTGTTCAAGTCGATGAGAAAATCCGACAGTGAAATTTATAGTGAGTGATTCGGCCGATAATAATAGTTCGATCTTGTTCTCAAAACTAAAAAGTATTTTATTCTAATCTTAAACTACTAATGTAATGTATAAGGAAACGATGACATAAAAAAAAGTATTTCAAATAACTTGAAATGATAAATTTATAATAACCATAATTCTCAAAGATGGACTTAATAATAATAAACTCAATAATACTTACATAGGTTTCATATGATTTTTTTTTTTAATAAAAAAAGATATACCTAGGTACGTAGTAGGTACTACCCTATTTTTTGCCGTTATCTCCACCCACTTGATATTTTAGCACGCGTTAATGGAATTATTATTAATGGATTTTCATTTTAATCTATTTTTATTTACTGAACTTTTAATCGATGTTTTTATTATACCTGTGTACCTAATATTCATTTCGATCTTGTGTTTTCTAATATTATTATTTTTCCTTTCGATGAAAACTTTTTATTCACACGAATCCTTATTTCGTAAAATATTGGATTTTTTGCAATTTTTACTAAGGGATTTTTGTTTCAAACGTGATTTCTATAATAGTTTAATAGTTAAAAACGTATACATACAAATAGAGCATAGTGCGGTTAAAGATCATATTTGAAGATCATAATGTAACTGTTTTTTTTTTTTTTTCTCTCAGAAATTTCAATCATCATAATATAATATTAGATATTAATTATTACATGCTGGACAAAAGTTCCCAATGAACTTCAACTGTTTCTTTTTCAAAATTAAATAAAAAATAAAACATGCAATAAAGTCGCGGGGAAACTAAATTAAACCCGGCATGCCAGAGTCGAAAATTAGAAGTCACACACGCAAGCCAAACAGACAGACTGAGATACGAACCCTGACCGAACCTCAAAATGAAACCCACCGCGGACCAACCCAACTCCGTAGAATCTCAAATCCAGTTTACAAAATCTCCCGCCTCAAACCCGAACTGGTCATTGCCCTGCCGCAACTTTGAAATGACAGATGAGTATATGGAGAGCCTGAATCAGCAGCGAGGAAGTCTAAATCAGCAGCGAAAAATCAAAATCAAGCAACGACCGGTAAGAAATAGCCCTGATAGTGATTATAAAAAGCCAGATCGACCGACCAGTATTCCTACCGAAGTGATTTCCGGACAGCTTGGAGCACAACCGAAATTTCTCGTCCAGCGAGAGTGATGAACCCGCGGACCAGAGGAACCTGAGCCATGACGTCATAGATGTTACCATGAACAAAGGGTGGCAGGCGCCCGCCCAGAAAATGGAACACGTTCTGCCGGAGCCACCCTCAGGATGACGTATATTTTGCCCAAGGAATTGCCTGACTATAAACTAGGTAAGAATAAAATAATAATAATAAATGGTTGTTTAGCGTCGGCGTCTCTCTTTCAACTCAAAGGTGATATCACGGCGGGGGTTTACCCTCCATTCGCAGGAAACCCCAAATCGGACACTCAAATTAACCTCATCCAGCCTGAGCCACGCGGGAATAGCAACACAAAATTTGAAATTTAAAAGATCACACATCCAAATCCTACCCTCGCTGGACGTTGCTTTTTCTTTTAGTGACAGAACAAGAACTGTTGTATTCAACGTGTCATCGACAACAATGTTTAAGAAGAAAGTAATCGTTTTACAACATTATTCTATCGTGATTTTTTGCTTACCTTGCATCCTCTTCGCACCTGAAGAGTGCTTGCTTGAGGAACATTATTAATTTTTGTTCAACATAACATCACGGTAACTCTCACAGATGTGAAAAAGCCTGTAATCCTTGCAATATTATAACACACTGAACACAGGCTGTTTTTTGTGTGTGAGTGTAAGTACCAGATGTCTAAAAAGCCTTCAAGATTTTTTCCGAAAAGAAAACTCAAAATACCTTGTTGTCCAAAAGCCTTCAAGATTTTTTCCGAAAAAAAAACTCAAATTACCTTGTTGTCTAAAAGCCTTCAAGATTTTTTCCGAAAAGAAAACTCAAAATACCTTGCTGTCTAAAAGCCTTCAAGATTTTTTCCTAAAGGAAAACTCAAAACCTTGTTGTCTAAAAGCCTTAAGATTTTTTACGAAAAAAAAACTCAAAATACCTTGTTGTAGCGTGGAACCAAAGTAAAAGATATCCTATAAGAAATGAATTGTAACCCCTATGAGAATCACTTTTTACATAACTTACAACGGACTTCACATGAATCTCCCCACAGGGATCACACGACGTTCAATGTGTTAAAATAACCTTTTGCTAGTCTTTTTTCTTCTTTTCTATTTTCTATTATACCTTTAGATGGCAATAAAATGTCTATTATTCCCTTAGATGGCAATAGAATTTCTATTATCCCTTCAGATGGGAATAATAGTCTATTATTCCCTTAGATGGAAATAGAATTTCTATTATCCCTTCAGAGGGGAAATAAAATGTCTATTATTCCCTTAGATGGCAATAGAATTTTATTATCCCTTTAGATGGGAAAAAATGTCTATTATCCCCTTAGATGGCAAAAAATTTCTATTATCCCTTCAGATGGGAATAAAATGTCTATTATCCCTTCAATGGTAATAAAATGTCTTTATTCCCTTAGATAACAATAGAATTTCTATTATCCCTTCAGATGGCAATAGAATTTTCTACTATGACTTCAGATGGCAATAAAATATCTATTATTCCCTTAGATGGCAATAGAATTTCTACTATCCCTTTAGATGGCAATAAAATTTCTATTTATCACTTCAGATGGGAATAAAATGTCTATTATTCCCTTAGATGGCAAAAGAATTTCTATTATCGCTTCAGATGGCAATAAAATTTTCTATTGTTCCCTTAGATGGAAATAGAATTTCTATTATCCCTTTAGATGGCAATAAAATGAGTGAGTTAACCGTGGCAGAGTGAGTTAGCGCGCTAGCATTGCACGCATGGTGACCTGGTTCGATTCCCAGCGGGGTAGAATTTTTCTGCTCTGTACTTGGATGTTCGGGGTCCACTCATACCTCGTGAGAAAAAAATGAGTAGTTACTTGTATGAGTAACGACCAGTGGCGGCATTACCAGAGTAAAAAGAAATTATTGTAATAGAATGCGAAAAGTACAGGAGGGCTCTTAGTAATGCTGCGCTACTCACAAAAATTGTGAAGAGGCCTTGTGCTTCACCACAAATAAAATCATACATAAATTATTCCTTTAGATGACAAAGAAAACGGTGGAGGCCCAGGAGGAGCGAACGGCTCTGGCCCCCACTCTAGCAGGCCGACCTAGATTTCGACGACATCCTGCCCCACCTAGGCGAGTTTGGCCGCTACCAGAAGATCCTCTTCTTCGCCATGATCCCGTTCGCCTTCTCGGTGGCTTTCGTCTACTTTGCTCAAATCTTCATCGCGGTCATACCCGAGCGCTACTGGTGTCGGATTCCGGAACTGGCCCACTTGAGTCCTGAGCAGAGGTAAGTTTCTTTGGGGGATTTAACGTAAATTTATTATCAATTTGTAGTTTTTACTCTTGATAAATAAATTTGTTTTTCTTGGCGTTGCAAAACTAGCGTTTTGCTTGATAGTGCATGGTCATAAGAGATCTTTGATATTAAGGAAAAATATTACACAAAATGGAAATAACAAGTTTGAGTCAGGAGTCAGTTTGAGCAACTTTGCACTACGTATTTGAAACAATACGCAAAATCTATAATTAAATCCAAAGAGTATTACAAAAAATACAAAATGTCTATTAATCCTGCCTTTAATAAAATAAATCTTATCTTCTCAATCTTAATTGATTCAGCAATGTCATCCTCACCTTCCTACCCGTCCCGGCATAGTCTGTCCTGGTAGCTCAGTGGTCATGGCGCCGCACTGGATTGGTTTGGTAACCCAGGGGTCGTGGGTCTAAACCAGCCAGGACATCCCGGATTTACTTATTTTCCATTTGGGATTTTGACCGCAAAATAATACTTATCTACGTCGCCGGTTTACTATACTGGTATAATGGGACATATTAGTCCTTATTGGGCAGTGTAAATAAATAAGGCATTTAATTATTATGTTGTTTCTTAAAATCCACGACCCAATATTTTTCTAGCTGTCAATTGCTCGGTACCTAACATTTTGCCCAGAACTCTTTCTTGCTTGAAAGTTTCTAAACCTACCTGCCTGAGTACCAAAGTGAACGATCTATAATTTTAGCTATCTAACCTCATTAATTAAAATTTACTTTTTAAAGATAGTTACCAATACATCCTACAGTGAAGATAAAAAAAGGTGTAGTTCCTCAATGATGGGTGATGAAAATTTCTTCTAAACCAGTTTTTGATCAGACGGCCATTTACATAACTTTAAAACCACAATGAGAGTTAATCACATGTTTTGCAAAGAAATGTAAACCACAATACATACCTGGACAAGCATTTTGCCCTTGAACTTGAAATATCTGGTGTAGAATTCAGCCTTGAACTCGAGATATGAAATTCACTATTATCTCAATATGCTCAAATGGATTCTAGTGCCTCGATTTTTTAACTTACTACAATCGCCACACAATTGAGCAGGTAAACTTCAGCATCACAAAGCAAAGTTTTGAATTTAGGTGTTAAAATACCAAATCCAAACTTAGCTGGATGTTGCTCAACTTCAGTGATCTGACAAGGATTGATGACATAGAATGTGCCATCAGAATAAATGATGAACTGGGGCTCATTCCAAAAAGAACTCTCACTCTCAAAATTCACTAATCTTCCCGATTAGGTCAAATTTCGCTCAAATACGCAATAACGCATTATACAAAATTTGATGGTTGAAAGTTAGATTTGGGGATTTTGACATTGAGATTTTTTTTCAGGAACGAAGACCTGACTGAGGTCCAATATCAACGATGCCTAAGGTCAATGATTTTTCGACAGCAGACCAAATTTGATAGTTGCTTACGGTTACGTTGCTTTATGAGTTTGATGGCAGAGATTGCCCCAGGCAATAATCCATTGATTCCATTATCAATATTATTCATGTCAGTAAGAGTTCTTGTCAAAATTTATATCCCATACTAATATTGGTAACTTGGAAACTGATTTTTTTTTTAATAGACCAAGTATAGTGAACTTAAAAAATATATTTTTATATTAATTAATTGTATTTATACCCTGCGGTCTTTTTTCCTTTGAAAGTTTCCTGGTGGTTAAACCTTGGCTCGGTCTGGTATACCATACGAATCGCAAAGTTACGATTTTTCTTAATTACTTTGTTGCCTGAAGACAAACCCAACGACTCAACTGTTCAACTGGTCTATTGTTAGACTGGAAGTGTATTGTTGCCAGCCAAATAGGGCTGAGAAACGAGAGCGGGTTTTGTCTTGGGTGATTAATTGTGCTCGGGAAATTTTCCTTTTTTAGGAAAAGAAAATTATGGATGTAGGTTTGTAGATATGGTATAATTAAATGAAATTCCATATTTAATAATACTTTCCTTATTATAGGATAAGGAAAGTAATAATATATCAATATAAAATTAATATTAATTATATCCATGAATTCTATTTTACTTCCATCATTTCTAATATTAGAAATCAGAAGAATTGTGTTCGTCTGTCTGTCGTCGGCCGATGTGCATTCCTTCCTACGGGCAAGTCTCAAAAACTCATGTATGGAAGAAAACACAAACATAAAACATGGACAAAAAGTGCAAAAAATGGTCTCCGACTGTCCGATACAAAACTTTTGTAGATAAAAGAAGTAATTCAGTAAAAAATTACAGAATCTAGCGATAGTGGAAAGTCGAAAATTATGATTGCCATTTCCGAGGAAATGTTGTGTCCACAATTGGCAGTGTATTCTTTAATGATTGATACTATTGGGTATTTTGTTTTAGTAATGAAGACCAGTCCAACAATGCAAACCTGACTAGGGAGTTTTTTTTGTCGTTTATTGAAATTTCCGTGAGGAATAAAGAAATCTTTTTACCTATTACAAAAAAGTCATCTGTGGAAAAAATGTGTTAATTTATAGATTTGCATAATGCATCAATAATGACAAGTTTAGTGTTTTTTAATCATTTTTTTTGCTGCTGCAGTTGAATGTCTTTTTTACATTGGCGGTCATTCGATCTCTAATAGTGAGTGCACTTCCTCCGTTCTAGAACACTGAACCCGATAAATATAAAATGAATAATGATAAATAAAAAAAAAGAATTTCAAGATACAATTATGAGTACAAAATGTTCATTATGTACTCATAATTGTATATTTATTCTGTGAAATATAACCTACCACTTTAGTGGTGAAAATTGTTTCATATATAAAAAATAGGGGGAAAAAATAATGTTTTACACATTATTTTTTTATGTGCACAACATTATTTATTTACCTGATGCTGCTGGTAAGAAAAAGCAAACGTACAACGAAAATCTGCTCTAAAATTCCCTCAGGCTATAATAAAATTGTTATTCTGGTCATACGATACTTGCATTAAAAAAATAGATATTCCTACTTCCCGATTTAATCTACTTTTATTATTAAATTTATGATAGGGTTTGAATTTATTCTTTTTTTTTAAGAATAAAGCTATAAAGAATAAAGAATTTTAAAGCTGAACCAACCACTTATACTTCAGCAGCAACCATATAGTATAGAAATTTTAACCTTTTCAATAGCATATTCGTCGTCGGTCTAGCAATATGAGCTATGTGTCAATTTTTGGCCAAATGGAGTTATGGTTATCGCCGAACCGTCTTGGTCTTGCCGATCGATCTGTAAGATCAGCTATGTGCTGAAACTTACTGGAATGAAGTTATTAAGGAAAATAACAATGGCTATGTGAAGTTCCATTTTATGTGTTTACAATATGAATCATGTGCCAAACAATACAAGTTATGTGAGTAAATATTTCTAAATTTCACAGTGCATGAGTATGTAATTTCAACTATGTGTCCGTTTAACACATACTTATTCCAAGTGTTGGTCGAAAAAAAATCAGAAAACCTTTATCAACCTTTATAAAAGTAGAAATATATTATTTTTGTTTCATTTTTTCAATGTCTACCTAGGTATATCCTGTTTGCTGTTAAAAAATTTTTGAGCAACAATAAAATTTTCAATATTTTTTCGGGTGTGAGAATTTGTAGTTTCTAATAAAAGGCAACGTTGCAAAGTCTTTTATTACTTACTTATGGTTTTATTTGTGGTGAAGTACAAGGCCTCTTCACAATTTTTGTGGGTAGCGCAGCATTACTAAGAGCCTCCTTCACATTTCGAATTATTCAATTACATTAATTTCTTTTTACTCTGGTAATGCCGCCACTGGTCGTTACTCATACAAGTAACTACTCATTTTTCCTCACGAGGTATGAGTGGACCCGAACATCCAAGTACAGAGCAGAAAAATTCCTGCCCCGCTGGAATCGAACCCAGGTCACCATGCGTGCAATGCCTAGCGCGCTAACTCGCTCTGCCACGGTGACTACTCAAAGTCCTTTATTACTATTTTTTCATTTTGAAGTTCCTGTTTAGTTAACTAGGTATATTGTTTTTGTTTTATTAGGTACACATAGTTTTTTTTGTTATTACCTATACCTACCTATGATTAATCTTTTTTGTTTTGCCCTTTTTTGTTTTTTGTTTTTACAAATAAACAACCAGAAGTGTTTTTTATTTAGTTACCTACATACATTTTATTCTTATTATTGATTAACTCAGTGATCCGCGGGGAACTGGTGTATTCAACGTGCCATAGACGCTGGCAGTAACTAGATAATAAGTACGGATGATGAGATGAAGCAGAAGACAGTGAATGCAGATAGAAATTTTCAGATGGTTTCGACTGACTAACAATAAAGATAATAAAAATTATAATAATAGGTATCTACCTAAGCAACGTCCAGCGTGGTTCGTACTTGGATGGGTGACCGCCTGGGTACGAATTGCGTGATGCTGGCTATTCCCGACTCCACTCAGGCTGGGTGAGGTTAATTTAAGTAGTTGGTAAGGTAGGGCAACGCCCTGGAGGGTAAAACCCCGTCTCATAAGGGACGTATTATATAATAATCTCTGCTCTGGCGTCCGAATAATAATTGGTTGGAGTTATCCAACCAATCTACCGGACAAAAATGCCATACGATTATTATTACCTAGTTACTCACATATTTATTAAAAACCTAATTAGATACCATTCAGTTTACATTATTCTTAATCTTCCTATTATTATTATAAGAATAATATTATGACTATGAGATAGAATTTACTACAATAGAACTAGAGTGTGAGATTAACATTTTTAACAGAAGCGATTTCAAATCTGGGAGTGGGCATATTGTAGGTGAGCTTACTTACAGCAATGAAAACTACGAAAATTCATAATTTTATTATTAATGACATTTTATTTGATTGTGTTTCTTTTCACTTTTTTACACATAGCTGATATTGTAAGACATTTTTGGCACATAGCTGTTATTGAAAAAAAATAAAAAAAGACAATAAAAGCTATGTGATACAAAAAACAGTAAATTGGAAAAAAAAGCAATGATAGCCTTGATAAAAAATTAAAAAAATTACATATTTAGGACCACAAAAATTGTGCCTTTCAGGTCATCCAATAAAAATTACGTTTTTTTTTACAACAGGGCGACGTAAAACGTTTTTTGTCTCTCATGTAAAATTAGGGTTTTGCCACATAGCTCATATTGCTAGACCGACGACGATATTGAACCTTTGAAAGACATTTTCTTTTTGACGAGTAGTCACCTTGGCCTAGCGGTAGCATGCTCGGCTCACACTCCAGGTGACCCTTGTTCAAATCCCGGCGGGGGTCGGAGTTTTTCGGTTCTGTGCTTTGGATGTCGGGGCCTACCCTAGCCTCGTGAGGACAATTTGGAGTAGTTGTAGAGTGGGCAACGACCAGCGGCAGCATAACGAGATTGATATTGGAATATGATGAGTGGTTGGAGATATGATGCATAAGCATTAGTTCTCGTAATGTCGATGCAACTACTCAAAATCGTGATTTATTACTACTACTCAAACTCGCTTTTACTAAAGATTTGCTCAACTTGGGACTTGAACCACCGCCCTCTGATTACAAGTACACCGCTTATGGATCAAGCTACTGAGGACGGTAAAAAAATAATTATTAGTAATTCTATAGTACTACATTTTTCTAAAAAACATAAAACATACACCTACCTATTTTTTTTTTTTTTTTTTTTTTTTTTTTTTTCTTCTATTATATTGTATTTTAATTTGTAATTATTTGTATTGTATATAAAATGTCCTATCAATAAAGTGTAAATAAATAAATAATTAAAATCGTACTTACAGGCAGCGTCTGGCCATTCCCCAAAAGGGCGGCGGGTACGACTCCTGCAGTATGTACGCCGTGAACTACACGGCTCTAGTCAGTGGCGGCGTGACGGAGCCAGACCCCAGCTGGCCCGTGTCAGAGTGCCAGCACGGCTGGGAGTATGACTTCACGGATGTGCCTTACACGTCCATAGCTACAGAGGGAGTACGGATGCAGAGGAGACTCTGGTCCAAATTTGGAGTAATTTGGTTCAGCTGTTTTAAAGCTACGTTAATTATGAATAATTTTTGTTTTATTTTAACGTCGTTTCAACCGCATGGTCATATCTCAAGGGCATAGCTCAGTGGAAGCACTCGCTTGCCATGCGGAAGGTCGCTCGAACCCCCGCGCCGACATAAAAATGTATTCAAAATTTGGTTACAGATTTTGTAAGGGATACATTCTGGTACGCTCGTGTTGACCCAGCACCTAAATGGGAAGTATTGTGTCACTTCTCGCCTATCAAAGGGGAGGCATACTATGGAATGGACAGGCTTACAACACAGAACACAAACGTCTTCAGTAGCTCCTGTTTTATGGCTACAAAATAAAAAAGGCTCATCTTTAAAAAAAAAAAAAAAAATATCACGACGGTCGTTTTAGCGTCTATTCGCTGGAAACTCACAAACCACTCAAATTGATCTAACCCAGCATGAGTGTTACCGGAAATAGCCAGGATCACGAGGTTCGAGTTTGAATGGTCATTGGTCAAATCCAAGTCCTAACCTCGCTGGACGTTGCTTAACTTCAGTGATAGAACGAGAACTGGTGTATTCGACGCTGGCTTCATTATGAATTATTTAATAAAATAATTATTAATTTATTTGTTTCTAAAATGTACATTTAAACTTCTAAATTGACCTAATTATTATTTTTGTTTTACAATTTTTCTTCAAATATTATTATTCATTGATGTTTTTCAAGTAAAAATATTTGGATTTCTTTCTTCATGGTTCTTTATTTCCAATGTTTCTGAAATTTTCTGGTAGACAATTAAGTAGTTTTTGGTATTTGGTGTTGAAAGGAAGTTTCTCCATATTTTTTTTTGAGTGTTTTGGCATTTTAAAAAATTCTATTTCTTGTGTTATGATTAGTTTCTATTATAATGTAAATGGATATTAATAAAAATGTTTATTATGCATTAAATAACATCATGGTCTATCGTGTTCCTCCATAAGTACGGTATGTTCTTTTCAGGATTATTATCTAGTATATAAATTAAGAGTATTCCTTGTTGACTTTCCTCCTCGCCCTCAGCTCAACTGGGTATGTCAGCAAGACACTCTACCCACCTTAGCGACCGCCATTTTCTTCTGCGGGGCCATTGTGGGGGGCCTCGTGTTCGGTTGGGTGGCCGACCATTTCGGCCGCATTCCGGCCCTGATTGGCACCAATCTCACAGGGTTCATAGCAGGCGTGGTCACGGGATTCTCCACCACCTTCTGGCAGTTTGCGATCTGTCGATTCTTCGTGGGACTCGCGTTCGACAACTGTTTCACCATGATGTACATTTTGGGTAAGTGAAAAATTGATATGTTGTACGAGGCGGGTGGAGGGGGGGGGGGGGTAATTCTTGATGTTTAAACCTCTCTCTTGGGGTTACGGTTGGAGTACAAACTTCGGGGTTTGTTGTTCCTGAGAGTACATAATTAGTACATTATATTATGGTATGTGGTACATAATTCTAGCTCTATCGGGTAAAAGTGTGAAGTTAGCACCTGACATGTATCAACCTCTCTCCTGAGGTTACGGTTGGAGTACAAAATTCGGGTTTGTTGTTCCTGAGAGTACATAATTAGTACATGATTATGGTATGTTGTACATAATTCTAGCTTCAATGTCGGGTGCTATCTTCACGCACCTCTACGATGCGTATACCTATTTGGGAAGTCAAATCTGTTGTAAGATAATACGCGTAACATGCTAAATGTGTAAAACTAGGACATTTGGCTATTTCTTTTATAATTTACTACTCAAACCGTCATTCAACTATTAGGTAATGTTCGTAATTTGCGGACTGAAAGTGAAATCTCCTAAACCTTCGTTTTAAATGTTTTCAATATTTCCCATAGTAAAAGGTTCTCGGAAGTTTACATAAGATTAGGAGATAGTATTAAGAAATATTAGTATTGTTCAAATAAAAAGAACCATGTTATTCAATTCAATTTTTCCTTCCGAGGGGATTTTTTTTTACACAGAGCGTATATTAGTAAACTATAGTATAGTAGTGTTTTATTTAGACTGCCGGATTGAGACAGTAGTGGTAATTGTTTCCGTATTCAGACTAATCAGTGTATTTAATGGAAACAGAATTAGTAAGTACAACATAGGTAATGCGGGGAAATACCTAGGTATTTGAATTTATTTTATTAATTTGGTCTGTAGTTTCCGTGTTTATTCCATCTCGTGGAGTCTAGAGTGGAATCTCACGTGCTGTGGAATCTCACGTGATGTGAAATCTCAGTGACCATTTTTTTGTATACTTTGAAAATTAATTAATTATTATAAAATCTACCGGGTAGAAAAAAAAGTATATTATGTATGGACGCCCAGACCTAATGTCTCTAGGTTCCTGACATGCTTATTGTTCAATGATTCTTATTTAGATTTAACATATTGATTTCCGGAATGTTTCACTCTCTATCGATGTGAAATTTTTGACAAAACCAAAGATCGAGCTCAAGATCTCTGGAGCACGGGGAGCCATGTCCGTTACACAGGACCTTTTTTTCCTTTATCATAAGAATAAAATATAATGTAATGATAGGGCTAATAATATAATCTATACTTATAAAATATTTAATAATCAAGAAAATCGATAAAATATTTTCATTAATTAAGTTTTTTTCTTTTAACCTGATTTGCATTTTTATCTTCATTTTTATTTCAACATATTAATATTCTTGTTATTTCTTCTATAGTGTATACTATGTAATTGGGTGCTGGCTAACTTTTGAAAGGCCAACACCTGTATTGTACTGCACTCTAAATAAAATATACTTATACTTATATTGGAAACATAGACATAACATGGGTCAATAAGTCGTCGAACTAAATGTGAAAGGAACCTTTTTTTTGGCAAAATTTTACCTTAGTCATCAACATAGTCTCCATTTAGGGTAATACAATTATTCCAGCGCTTTTCTAATTTTTTCGATTCCTATTTTGTAGAAGGTTTTTGTCTTTTGCCTCAAAATAGGCTTCAGTGGCGACTATGACCTCATAGTCGGATCGAAATTTTTTTCCCTGGAGCTCTTTTTTCAGGTCTGAGAACAGATGGTAGTCAGATGGAGCCAGGTCTGGTGAATAAGGGGGATGTGGAAGCAATTCAAATCGCAAATCCTTCAATTTTGCCATCGTTTTCATTGATTTGTGGATTGGAGCGTTGTCTTGGTGAAAAAGTGGTTTTTTCCTTGCCATGTGGGGCCTTTTCTGTTTGATAGCGTCATTCAACCGATCCAATAAGGCAATGTAGTAGTCACTGTTTATCTTCTGACCTTTCGGGAGAAGTCAATGAGCAAAAGTCCATTTGTGTCCCAAAATATAGAAGCCATAACCTTCCCAGCTGATTCTTGTGTCTTTGGACGCTTTGGTCGGGTATCGCCCTCTCCTGTCCATTCGGCTGACGCTCTTTTCGATTCCGGAGTATAGTGGTGTATCCACGTCTCATCCATCGTTATATATCGGCGGAAAAAATCCTTTCTGTCTCTGTTAAACAGCTCCAAACAATGCTCAGAATCATCAATACGTTGTTGTTTTTGGTCTACTGTCAGTAAACGCGGCACCCACTTGGATAAAAGCTTCTGCATACCCAATTCTTCATGTAAAATTTTAAATACAGTACCTTTTGAAATCTGTAGAGTGTCAGCTATCTCTTGTAACTTAACTTTGCGATCAGCTTTGACGATTTTCAGCACTTTTTGAGTGTTTTCTGGGGTAGCCACCTCAATAGGACGTCCTGAGCGTTCTTTGTCTTCGGTGGATGTTCTACCACTTTTAAATTCTCTATACCACCAACAAATTGTTCCTTTTGATGGACAATCATTTGGATAACACTTTATTAACCACTTTTGAGCTTCCACAGTATTTTTACCCATCAAAAAACAATGTTTGATCAAGACGCGAAACTCGTTTTTATCCATATTTTAAAAGTAAACAATAGAAGCTTCACTTAATTTGTAATAACTTACAGAAAAATAATTTTCAAGGCACAAAATCTGAACACATGACTGATGACCGTTAGTACTAAAAGTTTTCAAAACAAACAGCGCGCTAGTGGCGCGCTCTATGACCTAGTTCGACAACTTAATGACCCATGTAGTAATATGGTAGGGAGGCACCGTATTCCGTCCCATTTACCTTTTTTTCACCTTATTCCGTCCCGTCGATTGCGTCCCGTCATTATTTCAATAACAGATTCCGTCCCATATGTTATGGTACGTACCCTTGGCATCTCTGCTGCTAGAGGGTGGGAAGGCGGCATTCACAGCATTTCTTTCTAGATAAAACACCTCTCGCATATCCACTGTCCTCTGCATCATCCCCAACACACTCGCCACATTTCCAACCTGGACGGACAAACATTTCCAGTTTAATAATTTATCATTGAAGACTCTCGGAATATCCGCTGCAGTAGGTTTTTACCTAAAATACCTAAGCCTCGCAAGAAAGACCATTATAATTACCAACTTCAGGTTTTATTTAATTGAACTAGACTACGAGATGAAATGGTGTGCGTAAATAATTACTATTACCTATATTGTGTACGTGAATATATTGTGTAGATAATTATCTAGCCGTGTTGCGTCAATGGCTACGGTGCATGAAAAGTTAGCAGAGGCATGGCCGATCCCATATTTTGAGCAATTGTTTCGGCCTTAGATTGTTTGGTTATGTTCTCAAATGAAAGAGAAAAAAATGCATATAGTTAGTGGAATTACGATTTCTCAGTTTTACCTAACTCATGAACACACCACTTGACCACCAAATTCCATCCTCCACATCCATGCAGTGTAAACTGTTACGACTTCTGCTCCAGTGATCTTGAATTCGATACTCGGTTTGGGCGGTTTTTTTGACAAAAAATTCTGAACGTATCAAGTAAGGCTTGTGTTTCCAGTTCAACTCAGGCTGAGTATGCTTGGCTGATTCTGAGCGATTAGAGGGTAAACACCCCGTCCTAAAGAACTCATATAAGGACTTTTTACCGTTAATAGAACCATTCGACATGGCAGGATCCTAGACATGAAAGCTCCTTGAAAATTATTCGCAAAAAAAGTTATGGCAATCAGGGCACAATAATAATGAAAGTTAATAATACATACTTATATACGATTATATCCATGGTCAGAACTACCACAGATCAGTACATTACTCATAAATCTCATAACTCATGGTAATGCACGATAATCCTAGTCCATTGGGCATATCTTTGTTCAATGATCAATAATTTACTTTGATCTTGAAACGCATACATCCTTCCTGATAGTTACGTAACAAGAGATGGGTTACGTCTGGCATATTTCAATAGCAATTCCGATACTGATTATTGATTTTACATTTCAAAAATGCATGCTTGGATAAAATAAAAATAAATAAATAATAATAGTATTGCCTTATTTGTACTCCCCGAATAGGACTATTTGAGTCCCATTATCTTAGCAGTAAGCACAAGACATATCATTATGTGGTAAAAATCCCAAATGGGAGGATAACTTGTTATATCCCGGCTGAGTTTCGAACCCACTAACTCTGGAATCTTTCGATTCACAGAGTACCCGCCTTTACCATTGAGCTACCGGGGGGACAGATTATACAATTCTAAAAAATATGAAAACTCAGTTGTAAAATACCAAAGGCGGCGAAAGGCCGAATATTTTTTTAAAACTTGCATGACTAAATTCAAGATCAACCGACTTGAGGGATGGTCTCCCTCACTCTTGTCGGCTTCAGGGTACAACTTGAGGGTCTTCCACAAGTTGGAGTTTCCACCAATCACAGGGCAGTATAGAATGTGTATCGGAGCCAGAGCTCCATATCCATGGGCAGAGCAGTCGAGTATGTTACAATTACAATTCAAGTTCTTGTTATAAATAAATAAATGTTTTTCTTTGCGTTATTATATCACAATTTTAGTGGGTAGCACAGCATTATAGGACTTTTCCGTATCTGTCCCGGTAGCTCAGTGGCAAAGGCGGCACTCTGTGAATCCAAAGATTCCAGAGGTCGTGGGTTCAAAATATCCCAATATCTTAGTTTTGCCTATGATTCCGCCACTGGTCGCTGCTAACATTAAAGCAGCTACTCATTTTGAGATATGAGTGGACCCCGAACACCCAAGTACAGAGTTCTTGTTATCATCAGCTGATGAATCTGTCGTAGAACAGAGACTTATTCGGTAGACTTTATCAGAGACCCAAGATACGGCTAAAACATGTACAATTGTACATGCATATCTATCTAACAGACAAGTATGTAAAATGATACCCTAAATGCATATCAAAAATGTTCCACCCGTGACACAAAACAAATCGAATAATATCTTGTAGTGTTCATTGTTCAATCCATGTTTAATCTTTATTTCTTAATCTATAAGAATTATGGCTCATAGCTTATTGTTCTCGGGAGTTAGATTTTGGTAGCACACTTGGTTTTCACGCAGTTGACCCAGGTTTGAGTTCTTGCAAAGTATTTTTTTTTTAATTCTATTCTACATCATAAGAGAAATATTTTGCAGTTTACAAAAAATGCTTTATTTTTTCTTTTTTTAAAATTGTAATTTCCATGATTTAGCTTTAAAGTATGATCCTCAACAAGGATCATATTTTACACATACATCCGTAATATTAGTGTGAGTATACTTACACTGTCTCTGAGGATGTGTGTTCTAATTTTGTTACAAGGGCGAAATTAATTGATTTCAATCTCGAATCAGGAACTAGATAGTACCTATAAGTATTTTTATCGATAGTAAAAGTAGGTATTATACTAGATAGTATAAGTATTTTCATCGAAAAGTGGGTGAAAGAAAATTGAGTCTTAAAGAATTTAGGTCATTCGAGAGAGGGTCGTCCAGGATTTTAATGAGATTGTTTTTTTTTATTTTAAATGCTCAAGTTTGATTTACAGCCCTTATTATATTTTCCACCAGACTGCCATATTCTTGGTTATAGAGTACGTGGGTCCCAGTTTGCCAACCTTTGTGGCTAACATGAGCATCTTCTTCACAATGGTTGCCTGGATTGCCTACTTTCTATATTGCCAATTAGCAAACTCTTCTACCTAACCTTACCTCCTTGTTCTTGCTTTCAATTCTAGAGTATGTGAGTCCCAGCTGTCGAAAGTTTGTGGCTTCGCCCTCTCCATCATAGTGGCCCCCAGACTATACATATTACCTTACATACTATACATATTACCAACTGGCAGATTCTTCCACCCAACCTAACCTCCTTGCTCTTGCTTTCAGTGCTGGAGTACGTAGGTCCGAGTTGGCGAACTTTTGTTGCCAACATGAGCATTGCCCTCTTCTTCACAATGGCTGCCAGCGCCCTGCCTTGGATCGCCTACTACATTGCCAACTGGCAATACCTCTGTATCGTGACCTCTCTTCCTCTGCTGGTGGCGGTGTTTACTCCGTGGATAGTGCCCGAAAGTGCCAGGTAAGATTTGTCTCTTGATCTGAAAGTTGTGGGTTGGAATTCCGGTCTTGGCAACTTTTTTTTAAAGAAAATTTGCTACTAGAATTTTTGTTAATAAAAATTTGCTACAGTGAGATTTTCTACTTTGAAGTAATGCTATTGTGATTCCAGGGGGGTAAAAAGCGGTAAATAAAATTACTTTAACTACGCAGTATCCAAATTTTATACATACAATAACATGAAATACATAATACAATTTTCTTATTGGCTTTTGGCTTACCATAGCTGGTATCCTATCAAACACCTCGGCCGAGGTGTGAATAACCCCCTATAGAAAAAAGAGACATCAAGCAAAACGCTAGTTTTGCAACGCCAAGATAAACAAAACGAGCGTGCTATACTTACGCTAAACCGAGTTCGTATGTATTTTCTTTTGTAATTTTGACCTTCTTAAATAAAACTTTTTAATCTTTTTTCTTCATATTCGTGTTTTCCTCGTCGAATAGAAGATGACTACTTTTTATTTGACCTTTTTCTGATACCCCTAACCGCTTTTACCCCCCAAAATTAGTAAAAAATTCATTATTTTTTTTTTCCGCATTCGTCTTACCATGGGCTTATGGTTAAAGTTATTATTATGACATTTTGGTTACGAGTTCAAAATGCTTGCAGCTCGAGGTTTTTAACAAAAAAAAACTTCCGCGGTCACTCGGCGGCGCTTTGGCGGTACCGCCCATATCTCAAATGTGGCTTATGTTAGAAATCTGAAACTTTGTATGTTAATTATTTGACCAATTTACAGCTTTTTTTATTCTATGTAATTTTTTTTTATTATAACCATTTATGAGTTATAACACTTTTTGTTGATTTCTGACGTTCACCGACCTCTCTTCACGTAATCACATGAATCGCTATTAAGGCTTTATTGTATCGAGCTGAAATTTTCAAGACATATTTCTGAGTTTTGGCAGATGATTCCTCGTCAGAATAGCCATCTTCGAAAAATTTACGGTTTTTAAGTTATAAGCTTCTTAAGTCATTGGTAGCGCACAACATTATTTTGGATTGGAGTGTCTTCTCCGAGTCTCGGAATACCACACTTATAAATGAAATAAAATTAAGGTATTGATTGGTTCCTCAACTGTAGGGTGTCTTATCTTTCTTTCACCGACCTCCATTAGGTTCTTAGATATTATAGATGTACTATTTTCGACTAGTTGGTTTTTTTTTTTAATTTTCAAGATGTGAGTCAGAGAATTATTCAATGAAATACATAATATAATATCTTTAAGGCTTTTTATAAGGATTGATCGATCAATTAACAATTCAGTAAACTTTCTTTCAATATAATTAACAATTATACCGTAAGAAATTTTACTGAAACTAAGAAAATAATAATTTAATTTTTAATGTTTACAAAACTAAAATAATTATAGGTAGGTACCTAGTTAGGTGGGTCCTCTATTTAAAATTTTTAATGTGGGTTTAACTTCGCTTTCAACTGCATATCACGACGGGGGTGTTAGCCTCCATTAGCAGGAAACTGACAAACCTTCTGCCCACATTAACCTCACCCAGCCTAGGTTGGGCTGGATTGCCAGCATCACAAAGTCTTCACCTCGCTAAACTTTGCTTAACATTGGTGATCCTACGAGAATTGATGTATTCAACGCGCCGTCGATGGCACCTAATTAAGTCTGGCAAAAGTCATCTTTAGTTTTAGTATATTGCAAAGGCTTGCAAGCCAAGACTCGTCAATTTAAGTTCTGTAACAATTTCGCACAACTTACACGTGAATTCAGGTTATACGATTAGCTCTGTGGTGAGATCCTCCCTACACAATCGGGAAGTCTTCAAACCCCAGAGTCGACAAAAATTTTATTGTTAATTTGATTACAATACTATTGTGTGTAAGCGATTCCGGTTCTCTTGTGTTGACCTAGAACCTGAATGGGGATTTTATAATGACACAAAGAAAACATAATACCACTGAGATCATATAACATAGAGGGAACCCGATGTATCAAGATCTGCATCTAAGAGGGACCATCAGCTGATTTCAAAATCAGTGCCGGAGTTGTAGTAATATTTCTCTCGCGAAGGGACCGGGTACCTAAACTACCTAATTAATCTAAAATAATGTTTTTACTTTTTTCATACCTACCTATTAGTTATTTTTGTCTTTGTTTCCTCTTTTACTTTCCTTATTTTCTACTTATTATGTAGTTATATATAGTGACTAGGGGGCTATCGCCCGCTTTGCGGGCCGAGGCATGGCCGTGAAAGCAAAAAATCCTTTTTCGCCAATGGCAGGTGTTGTAGTGGGAGTTTCGAAAAATCCCGTCTTATTGCACATCTAGACTATAAGACAAAGCTACCTACCAAATTTCAGCTCGCTAGGTATTACGGTTTGGGCTGTAGAGCGATGATCAGTCAGTGAGTCAGTCAGTCAGTCAGTGACTTTGACATTTATATATTAAGATGTACAAATACCCGGGTATTTATTTTTGGGGTAAACACCCGGGTATTTACCCCAAGATGGGGTATTTACCCATTTTAGCACATTTCCTTGCCAATATACACATAAAACATCTTCTCCTATTCCTGATCCCTCCCTCTGAGATATAAACATTAAAATGTAGATCATGAAGGTTAGGATTTACAGAACTAATTATAAAAAATGTATTTTTAGGTAATTAGTCATATATTACTCATACTTGTTCTGCCATGCCTTATTCTGCTGAAGTAGGGCTTTTAGATTGCAGCCTCCATTTGCCCTGGTTCTAATTACCTACGTAAAATTATTCAAACAAAGAAACATATCACAGGAAATGTAAAGAACCACATTCAGAAACAGAAGACTTTTATTTTTTTAAATTGAAATTAAATCACAAATAATAAAAAGTAGGTGCTTCCTACCCACCACTTGAAATTTTATAGAGTTCAAGTCAGAAAAACTTTATTTGGGCAGGAATATTTGAAAACGCAGTTTGGGGAATTTACCCGACCCCTGGGGTAAATACCCGGTAAATACCCAATTTTATTTACCTTCCCGCGGGTATTTACCCCGCGGTACATCACTAGTTATACAGGGTGATTCAGAAAAGTACCGTCAAACGTTAACCACATATTCTATGGGCTAGTTAAGGAGGGGTCAACTCTATAAAAGAAAGTGCGCAAATGCCTCCTAACGGAGGTACACGCCCCTTAAGGTGTTTTTAAACAATCTAAATTTTCATTTTACGGCTTACCTATTTGGGATATCGCAATGTGGTAAAAAAAATCACTCTCAATACTAGATAGCACCTTTCTTTTGGCACAAAATTTAACACCATTCCAATGTCAGGGGCGGTCTCAGGAGGGTCAGATGGTAGAAAAAAGGTTCTAACTTTTTAGTCGTTGCTTGTAATTGAATTTGGTTTTCACTCTATTAAAACGTCTGTTATTGTCTACAAAAATGTTCTGAATATTTTTTTTCTCAAACCAACACAAACGCTTGAAAATCGAAATTGAAGGGCTTAAGCCGAAATAAGATTTACAGCAAATGTTCCACATGGGCTCCTCTGGCTTCAATGCAGACCTTTATTTCTTTTTAAATAATGTTATTGGCTGTTAATGTTATTATTGTTAAATAATGAATTGGCTGAAAATTCTTGTTCTAAAATTGTATGCTAGTTGCATAGGTTTCAAAACTTAATGCGGTTTTAAAATCTTCAATTTCAATTTTCAAGCTTTTGTGTTAATTTGAGGGAAAAATTATTCAGACCATTTTTGTAGACAATATCATAGGTTTTAAAATGGTGAAAACCAAATTCAATTACAAGCAACGACTAAAAAGTTAGAACGTTTTTTCTTCCATCTGAGCCTCCTCAGACCGCCCTTGAAATTGGAATGCTTCTAAATTGTATGCCAAAAGAAAGGTTTCATCTAGTATTGAGAGTGATTTTTTTACCATATCGCGATATCCCAAATAGGTAAGCCGTAAAATGAAAATTTCGATTGTTTAAAAACACCTTAAGGGGCGTGTACCTCCGTTAGGAGGCATTTGCGCACTTTCTTTTATAGAGTTGACCCCTCCTTAACTAGCCCATAAAATATGTGGTTAACGTTTGACGGTACTTTTCTGAATCACCCTGTATATGACTTGGTATCTGACGTGAAAATTAAGGATGTTTAGATATCCGCCACTGCATGAGGTAAACAAAAAATTAAAATAAATTGAACCAATCAGAGGCCGGGATTTGTTGAAAGAGGAACCATCAGCTGTTCAAAGTTGGACGCATAAATTTGTTCAGCTCGAGATAGGTAATGTTCCCTCTATGTTATATGATCTCAGTGCATAATACTGTAATACACATACACACCTAAACGGGTAGAGGTGTAAAAACAATTCCAAGAAAATCATCTATACCTTAGTTCGGTTAAAAAGTTACGAGTTCGAAAAAATAGACACAGGTACCTAGACACTAGCAAAAGGGTACCTACGTAACACATTGTAAATTTCTTGCAAAAAAGACAAATAAAAACTCGTTTACTTTTATTGTAGGTACCAGTCAAACCAGTCCAGCACGTGTTGTACCAAACAATAGATGTAAAATATTCTCTTAACCCTTATCTTGGCAATGTGTATATTTGGATACCATCAGTTTTTTTTTACCCTATTGGCCAAAAATTAATCCTAAAGCATTTTTTCTTCCACAGAACATTTAAAATTATTTCAATTTTTAAACGCTTTATTTAAAGTGGCAGGATGGAGCTCTTCCATCATACCATCCAATAATCATCCTTCCATCCAACCATCCAATAATAACAATAATAAATTAAAAATTGAAATTCTCTGCCAAGATAAGGGTTAACTGGGTAGCATTTTTATTTGAAATCCCGAAAATTCTAAAATCTCGATAACTTAAAATAAAGCTCCTATCCCTTGAATATTGAGTTACAATAAGAGCATAATTATTATATTAATGTAAACCCTGTTAAATGCGCCAATGATTTGTGTTATTGTATGATTTATTTGTGGTGAAGCACAAGACCTCTTCGCAGCATTAGTAATTAGTAAGTATAAGTAGTCACAGTGGCCGAGTGAGTTAGCACGCTAGGCATTGCACGCACGGAGACCTGGGTTCGATCCCAGCGGGGCAGGATTTTTTCTGCTCTGTACTTGGGTGTTCGGAGTCCACTCATACCTCGTGACGAAAAATGAGTAGCTGCTTTAATGTTAGCAGCGACCAGTGGCGGATTATAGTCATAAATAAGATATTGGGATATTAAAGATATGGAAAGGTCCTATAATTCTGCGCTACCCACTAAAATTGTGATATAATAACACAAAGAAACACATTTATTTATTTATTAATAAGTCTAGCCTACTTCACTTTTCGAATTCTATTACATTAATTTATTTATACTCTGGTAATTATCAAGTCGTTACTCATACAATAACTACTCACTATTCAACGAAACATTCTGTATGCACCTAGGTGTCCTAGGTATTCACATTATACTAGCTTGAAAAAAAATCAAGGTACAATAATTTAGAAATATTGGGCTGTAGTAAAGAGATGGTGAGACAGAAAAAAATAAGCCATCAATATTTTCATAAAAAATAATTGTTCTACTTTATTTCATGTGTTGAATTTAGCAAATGGCAAACAATGTAACCAACCAAAAATACCTGATATCCCCCAAAAATACACTTCGTGTGCAAAAGACGCCAAGAAAATAACAATCCCTTGTAAATAGAATTGCCTTGAAAACGATTGCCTAAAAAGGAATAGATATCAAATGAAGGCCAAGTTCTTGTGAACTGGATATTATCTACCCACAAAAGAGTCTCAAGTAGATGAATCAAGCTGACGATTGGATATGATATTTCCCATTTTTCTGCTTTTTAACAACGCTAAAATTTAACATGAAAAATCTTGGCAAGTTTGAAACATCAAAAATATGCTTTGAACTTGCCAAGTTTTTTGATGTTAAATTTTAGCGTTGTTAAAAAGCAGAAAAATGGGAAATATCATGTCCAATCGTCAGCTTGATTCATCTACTTGAGACTCTTTTGTGGGTAGATAATATCCAGTTCACAAGAACTTGGTCTTCATTTGATATCAATTCCTTTTTAGGCAATCGTTTTCAAGGCAATTCTATTTACAAGGGATTGTTATTTTCTTGGCGTCTTTTGCACACGAAGTGTATTTTTGGGGGATTTGTTTAACGCCGGACATGTCGAAATATTTCCTTATTTCTTACTTCATGCCTTTCTCATTCCGGTAATGATTTCGAAGTCAGACCGTTAATTATTTTTACTGATAATAATAATAATACATTATTATCAATATTACTATACATATTACCTTACTTACTATACATATTACCAACTGGCAGATGCTTCCACCCAACCTTCTATTTTAAAGATCATTTGTAAATTGTGCTTAATGTTTCATGAACTGCATAATAAAACACATTATATTATATTATATTATATTATAATTATTATATTACATTCGGACGGTATTCTTACAGGTGGCTTGTATCTCAAGGCCGAGTAGACGAGGCGGTGGTCATCATGAAGAAATTCGAGAAGGTCAACAAGAAGAAAGTCGACCCGAAACTTTATCAACAACTGAAGGTAGTAGATAAAACATTACCCGAATAAAAATTTGCTAAACGCTAGAGAGATGTTCGTATTACGCAACCCGCCATAGAGATTTTAAATCGGCGCGAACGACAAAGAATTAAACACTATCAGGAAGATATTATGATTAATAATAATAACACTCTTTAGTGGAAGGTAACCACCAGGTGATTTCAATGCTCAAAGCATTTTCTACCACTTAACCCTCAGAGTCATATTATTATATGGTCACAAACTCGAATGAAGAAAAATTCATGCACTGGGTGGGATTTGAACCAACGGATCCTTGACTAGCGACTACCTGGATTACCAGACTAGCGCGTTAACCACTTGACTTCCAGTGCACGTTTATTGTTATTAGTTTATTCTTAGTTAGAACTATTGGAAGTCACACACATATTTTGACGTATCATTATACAAATTCAATACTAGTTACAACCAAAAAGATGATTCAAATCCTAGTTACAACCAAAAACATTATTAAAATACTGGTTACAACCAAAATGATGATTAACACAACGAGAAAAAAAGATAAAAAGTATAAATAAAACTACACGTCCTGACTAAAGGGCCGTGTTATTGCCTCTTGCTAATGTCTTACACCTTGGGTGAAAGACACTCTTTGCTAATCAAATAATATTAGTCCCTTTTCTCATAATTTATAAAATTTCCAGGAAACCTGCCAGAGGATAGCCAAGCAGGAGACTGAGGAGAAGAAATATTCAGTGCTGGACCTGTTCAGAACGCCCAGGCTTCGTAACATCACGTGTTTATTGATTGTCATCTGGTAAATATTCGTTGAACTGTTTTACCTGCACATTGCATAACTAAATAGTTTTCAGGCGCGCATGAAAATGAAACGTGTTTTCTTTTCTGAACGTCTCAACGTCGGAGGTCTTACGAGCTGCGGTTTTACTCTATGTGCTAGAAACTAGTATATATGTAGCGACATGACAAGTGATCCTCCTATTTGGAATTTGAACACATAGTAACACGTCAGCAGTAAGCTGGAAAAATGGGACTACACAATCCATATCGGGAATTCTTTATTATGACTGTCAAACCTGGATATAAGAGAGAACTGGATTTAAACGAAACCTGGGTATAAGAGAACAATTTTCTGGTTAAATTTACTTCTGTATAAGGGAAAACCTTCTTGAGCAGGGGTGCCCAACCTTAGAGAAGAAGATCTACTATACAGTCTCAGATAATCAAAGCGATTTGTACTTTAGAGATCTAGACTTTTAGAACGTTATCTCACCTCTCTGGACGTGATCGACCCAAAATCACTCCGCGATCGACTGGTTGGGCAGCCCTGCTCTTGAGGAACCTGGATAATAATACAAGAAGAAAAAAAAATCAGTTCCTTGAGTTCTTTCATAATCAGGATCGACTGCATTTTATTATTATGTAAAAAAATCCGACCTCAGTAGCTTGATCGATAAGCCGGTGGACTTGTAACCTGGAGGTCGGTGATTCAAGTCCCGGTTTCAGCGTAGATTTAGTAGAGCGAGTTTGAGTAGTTGTGATATCACGTAAGTGATTAACACAAATAAATATGATAACTGATGATGATGATAAATGTATAAGAGAACAATTTTCTTGTCAAATTTACTTCTCTATAGGGGATAAAAATCTCTTTATAAGAGAAACCTGGATGATACAAGAAAAAAAAATGGGTTTCTTGAGTTCTCTGATAATCAGGATCGACTGCATTTTATTATTATGTAAAAAAAATGCCTGGATTATACAAGATAAAAAAAAAAATGGGTTTCTTGAGTTCTCTGATAATCAGGATCGACTGCATTTTATTATTATGTAAAAAAAAATGCCTGGATTATACAAGATAAAAAAAAAATAGGTTCCTTGAGTTTTATGACAGTCAGGATCGACTGCATTTTATTATTATTAAAAAAAAAAAAATCCAAAACCCCGCCCCCAGGATGGCCATTTCTCTCGTGTTCGACGGCCACGTGCGTCAGGTGGGCAATCTGGGCCTTGACCTCTTCGTGACCTTCACCATAGCCTCCGCCACTGAGCTACCGGCGGACTCGCTACTGACCTTCACGCTGGACGTGTGGGGCCGCCGCTGGTACGCCTGTGGCACCATGGTCTTCAGCGGCGTCTTCAGTCTGCTGAGTTCGAGTCTGGAAACGGGTGAGACGTGTGGCTGACTGCTTTTTGTATGATATAAATACTGTTCTACTTTTAATTAAATACTTTTTGTCATGACGTTGTGAACATACTTTATGTATCAAATGCACAATAAAACGATCTTGATTCGATTATTTTTTTAGTACCGACCTCTGTAGTTTGATCGCTAAAGCGGCAGACTTGTAATGGGAGGTTGGTCGTTCAAGTCTATTATGACATCATGGAAGTGATTAACACAAATATGACCGAATGAACTTTCTTTATTAGTATAAGAAATAAAGAAACATACAATACACAATACACATGTCTCAATACAAATATTTGGTTCAAACAAAAAGATATTCAAACAATACAACAACAACAACAAAATATGAAAAATATTAAAATCAGAACAAAAAAGAATTTCTTTTTGGAATCTCTGCACATTCGTGCACAATCTTTCATCTTTGTACAATTTTTTCAGATTCATTCATAACGTTTTGGATAGAATTACGCAAAACTAAATAGGTATTGGTTAGGAACCCTTGGAAAAAAAATCCGATAAGGTAACTCTTTGACCCTCTTTCAGCAGTGGTTTTGGTGCCATTATAAAGAAAATGAGGTTTTCTTCAGAAAAAATGTATCCTGTTCGACTAGGACTTCTTTTAGCAGTGCTTTCTGTCGCATTATTAAATGGTTAAAGTCCAAGTAAACGAGTATTTTTTTTTTCGGAGATAATTTTTATTCCATTGTCATTCTGACCACCCTCAGGCAAACTCTCCGCGGGTCTCGCCATCATAGGCCGCTTCCTCGTGAACATCTCGTACAACACGGGCCTTCAGTACGCGGCTGAGGTGCTGCCGACCGTGGTTCGAGCCCAAGGAGTGGCACTGATTCACATCATGGGCTACGTCGCCAGCATTGTGTCGCCCTTCATCGTCTATCTGGTGAGTCTCGCCCCCCCCCCGTGCCCGAGGCTTGCACGCAAGGTTATCTGGGTTCGAATCCTGACTAGGTAGAAAATTTTCTGCTCTGTACAGGAATGTCTGGGGTCCACTCATATAACTATAGTGAGAAAAAAATGTATTAGTATAACTGCTGAATCTTGATTGATATTATAATTATTATTGAAAACTTTAATAATAAAGGACATTTATGTACAGACAAGTCATGACAAAAATTATGAACAGTATAAAGAAGAAAATAAAGCTGAATAACAAAATATATAAAAGATGCTCTAACTAAAGGGCGGGGTTATTGCCTCTGGCAATCTCTTCCACCTAACCCTTAAAGATAACGCGGCGGACTCTTGATGTCGGTGGTTCGAGTACCATAAGACCGAGAAAAATTTAGTAAGGCAAGTTCGAGTGACACCACGATTGTGAGAAACACTGATGTCATAAGTTTTTGTCATTCCCATCCATCTAGGGTCCATGGATAAAATGAATCTGTGGTTTGTGTCGTTTGAAATTGGTTGAATTTGTTTAATAATAATAATATGAGGGAATCAGGGGAAAAAAGAACAGTCACAAAAAAATTTTCAGGAGAGCGATTTTAAATCTGGACTCCGTTCGCTTTTCCCCTGTGTACACCTTTTAAATAACCAACGATCTCGAGACTATCTCTTATCCCATGTTTGGTCTTACCTATAAAAACCACTTCCTATGCACAATAAAATGACGCAATAAAATCATTTTTCAAAATTTTGGACTCTGTTCTGTTTTCCCCTGATGCCTTCATAATGATTAACACAAATATTTTCACTTTCCTGATCCTATAATAAGGAAAGTATTGTATTCGTCGAAAATTTGACTTACCCAGTTTTTTTTATTATTTTTTTTTATTCAAAATTAACGGTTTCAACCCATGTGTAATATGATAACTGTTCGTCATTCCCAGGCTGTGATCAACCCGAAGCTGCCTCTCATCGTGCTGGGCATCATCGGAATAGTGGGCGGGGTCCTGTGCCTCTTCCTGCCAGAGACCCTAGGTCAGGACCTGCCTCAGACCCTGCAGGATGGGGAGGACTTTGGCCTAGACCAGCGATTCCTGGACTTCCCCTGCTGCGGCAAGTGAGTAGCGAAGTTTTTTTTTTTCTCCCTCGGCAAGTGAGTAGCGAAGTTTTTTTTTCCTCCCTTGGCAAATGAGTAGCGAAGTTTTTTTTTTCTTCCCTCGCCAAGTGAGTAGCGAAGTCTTTTTTTTTCTCCCTCGGCAAGTGAGTTGCGAAGTCCTTTTTTCTTCTCTTAAGTTTCCTCGTAATAAGAAAAAAAATCTCTCTCTTATTAAACCTTTATCTTTCTCTAGTGCTCACATGTTTAGATTTGAGACACCTTTAAACAGATTTAATTATATATTATTAAGTATGAATTGACTTTGTACAACATTCACCTGAATATTTAGCTATCTACAATAAAACACGAATTAAATTAAATTAAAAGCATTTAATTAAATTAAATAAATACAGTTGATCCTGGATAAAAGAGAACTTGATATAATAAGGAACCTCGATATAAGGTAACAAAATCCAGGTCCAATTTAACCCTCTGTAAGGGAATATAACCTCTTTATTAAGAGAAATCTGGAGATAAGATAAAAAAATTCCGGTGTTTCGAGGTCTCTTATATCTAGGTTCGAATGTAATAGTTACTCGTACGTGTCCGTGAGAGAGGAACAGATGTCACTCGCGGTGTCTCACCCAGCCTGGTGGGTTCGGCTGGGAATACCAGAATCAAAAGAAATCAAATTTTAGTGGTTACCTCGCAAGTTCTAGCCTCGCTCAACTTGAGAGATATTTCAAAAACGGGTGTATATGTACGAGTATGTGCAGCATTCAATCGATATCGGAAGTATTTTTCTGTAAAAACCGATCTCAGTAGCTTGATCGATAGGACAGCGGACTTGTGACCTGGATTTCGGTGGTTCAAGTCCCGGTTTCAGCGTAGATTTAGTGAAGCTTACCTAGATGAGATTTCAATTAGGTGCAACGTAAATACGAGTAGCGTCAGTAGCGTGTGTGATTACCAAGTTTGAGTAGTTTTAATATCACGAAGGTGATTGACACAAAAATGATAACTTATTTTTCTGTAAAATGATTTTCATATCTCTTATTTTTTTAGTAAATTTAATCCAATTTATGTTCAATTTCTCAGGAAACCAGAAGACGACGGAGAAAAGGCTGAACCATATTTCAAAAGGGCGCCACGAAAACCAGACCACAAAATCTGCCCGATCTTCTATAAGAGCTTCAGTGAGGGGCGAGCAGTACAGATCCAGCCTCATACAGAGGAGGTTTCAGAAGACCGACTTGGGCTACTGAGAATCTGTTTATGGGTCATATACTGGATGAGAGAACTGGATATAGAGAAACCTGGATATAAGAGGACCGACTTGGGCTACTGAGAATTTGTTTTTGGGTCATTTCCTGGATGAGAGAACTGGATATACGTGAAACCTGGATATAAGAGGACCGACTTGGGCTACTGAGAATCTGTTTATGGGTCATTTCATTACTTTCCCCTTTGAACCTGAACGAGAGAACTGGATATAGGAGAAACCTGGATGGAGAACTGGATAGAGGAGAAAAACCCGGATAAAAGAGAACTGGATATAGGAGAAACCTGGATAAGAGAACTGGGTATAAAGAAACCTGGATGAGAGAACTGGGTATAGGAGAAACCTGGATATAAGAGAACTGGATATAGGAGAAACCTGGATATAAGAGAACTGGATATAGGAGAAACCTGGAAAAGAGAACTGGATATAGGAGAAACCTGGATAAAAGAGAACACTGTCCAGGTAAAATTGAGCTCTCTATATTTTAAAATAACCTCTTTATAAGAGATACCTGGATATAAGAGAAACACTTTCCGGTCCCTTGAAAGTTTAATAAGGTGTTTTTTTTATTCTATTGGTTAAAGCCCTAAACTTTACGAAAATGGGGAACGACAGTAGAAGTACTTGATCATTGCAACCTATACTTTCGATCTTCTGAGACTTAATAAAGGTCACTTAACTAAATTATTCGTGTGAAGTAACAATGACTACTTGCCGAATTGTGAAACAGCTGATTTATGCGCTGTGATTTGTTTAAATTCCCACTTAAGGGATAGTGTCTACTTGGATTAAATCTAACCCTATTTCATAATTTGGCCCGAGATCGAACGTCCAGGTTTGAAGTTTGCTGAATAAATCAAAATTCTATTTAATTAGGTACCCACTTTCACTTTTAGGTAGGTATACATATTCATTATACATTCATACAAAATCTAATTGCAAACAATCCATTTTTTTAAAGATGAATGTTTCACAGCCTTTTTTTATTTCGTAGCCATGAAAACAGGAGCTACGGTAGACGCTTGTGGTCCGTGTTGTAGCCTGCCCATCCCGTAGTATGCCTCCCCTTGATGGGCGAGAAGTGACACAGTACTTCCCATTTAGGAGCTGGGTCAACACGAGCGCACCGGAAGGTATCCCTTACAAACAATTGTAACCAAATTAAGAATACCAATTTTTGTCGGCACGGGGTATCGAATCCGGGACCTTCCGCATGGCAAGCGAGTGCTTAACCACTGAGCTTTTTAGTATAATATACATTTAGCATAAAAATGTGTTTCAATATACACAATAAATAATTATTGTACATTAAATGAGACTACTCTAATAGTTTATAGTTTTTATACTTCACAATTTTGTACTTATTTTTCTTCTTTCTATAAATTCTCCTCTTATGTATACTTTACTTTTTGATCTACAGGCGAGGCGTCTCAAGTGTCCATTGATAATGATAAATTATGTCAAAAAGGAGAATTCTGTTATGTACAATGTCTGGCTGGGGGCTTATAAACAGGGAGTAGACCGCCATCTTTTTTCTAAAAGTTGTTTTCTAACAAGCATCAAGCATGGTAATTCAGTCTCTACACAACCTTTTTCTTTTGCGTTTAATATTTTGACAGGAAGACCATTGTCTTATAATATCCATACATAATCTAAAAAGAAAAACAAAAAAAAATTAGCATAATGTTTTACAAAGAAAAACAGTTCCTATTCAAACAAGTAGGATACAATCTTACAACAAAGAGGAATAGTAGATATAATACAGCCACGTCTAAACATACGTTCCACCACTCCTATACTTTTTCCTGCTCTGTTTTTCTGCCAATAAACATTCTGATAATGTATACAAATGCTCTACTGAAAATATAGATATTTATACAAGTAATACTTAATGAACATTCTATACTGATCGAATATTCATAAGTAAACTCACGAGCGCTTCGAAAGTATCCCTAACAAACAACTGTAACCAAATTTTGAAACAATTTTTTTTTTGGTTCTGAGGTTCGAACCCGGACCTTCCGCATAGATAATCGTGATCTCAATACCATCAAACCTATAGAAATATTATATTAAAATAAAATAAATGTGTTTATTTGTATTATTATATCACAAATTTAGAGGTAGCACAGAAATCATAGGACTTCTTCCCCTTTCCTTGAATATTTCAACCACATTTTTCATCCGAGGTATCAGTGGACCCCAAACATTCAAAGTAGGGGGACCGCTGATGTTCGGGACATGACATGTTAGGGACATGCTTGTTTCCTCTGGTTTGATGAGCACAGTAGGCCTGTGCGTCGAATTACACCATCACAATTCAACACCGCTTTATTCCGGTTGAGATTCGAAGGATAGGGGTTCGGCTTTTTCAGGTAAGACATTTTTTATGTTTTCGATGGTGCAAAGTTTTTTTTTTGCATCCAAGTTTTTTATTTTTGTATTTTCTACTTTTATTCGCATGTGTTTAGAAACTTATAAAATGAGTTTAATATATGTATTCTTGTGGTGCTTTAGCGTATAGTGATTCATTTTAAAAGATATTTATTCAATACAAAAATTGTTTTATGACGTGATGGGTAGTGAATCTATGTTAGGGACACTATGTTAGGGACAGCAAGGAAAGTGTCCCTAACATCTCCAATCGAAATTGAGCAATGTTCTTGTCAAGTTTTTAATCACTCGATGGTTTTTATCCAAAAACTTTAATATTGTGTGTCTTTTCATCGTTTCAGAATAGACATCATCAAAATGCCTAATCGCCGGTATAAGATGAAGACACAGAGGGTCTCAGTTTCTTGTGGATGCATATTTGCATATATTAGTGTGTGATATCTGTTGTTAAACAGATCATATCTTGTTAAATTTTTGTTATTTTTTAAGAAAAATCAGAGATATTATTTTACCAATTGATCTCTTATTATTTTGTTTTAAATTACAACTTTTTTTGGAAAAAATAATTTTTTGCCTTATCATTTATATTTCCTATCTAGAATAACAGGTCCCTAACATCGTGGACGGTGTCCCTAACAACACAGCTCCTACGATGTTAGGGACAAAAAAATGAGGGAAAATGGAAAAATCTCTTTTTCACTTATAGTTAAATTATATTATGTGTTGCCTAAACGTGAAAAACTAAATTTTAGATCTATGGTATTTACTTTCAACAAGAAATCTTTGAAGGAAAAAATTATAAAAATCCTAAGAAAAAATCGTCCCTAACATCAGCGGTCTCCCCTACGTATCAGAAAAAATCGTGCCCAGCTGGTAATCGAACACAGGTCACCGTGCGTGCAACGACTAGCGCTGTTACTCATCGGCCACGGTGACTTCTTCTATACAATTCTAATTATTCTATTGATATAATTAAGTAAAACAAAAAAAGCCAAGTGTTTTCTATCTTAAAATTATTTCGATATAATATATAATTATGTTATGTTCAAGTGACTAACGTTCATAAATTTTGTATAAATAAATAGAACCTAAAAAAACAAAAAAGTAGGTAGACCTACATTTTTTGTGTCGTTGTTTTTTTTTAATATTTGTGTTTATCACGATGTGTTATACTTTTGTATACACAATTACTTTGTGTTATACACAATTACTTTGCTAAATTTTTGCTGAACTTGGGACTCGAACCACTGATCTGGGGATTCGAGTCCGCCGCTTTATCGAACAAGTTACTTACAAAAATATAATATATGGAACTATGGACTTACAAGGTACCTAAATCATATTTCAATATTATATTCACCGTCATTAGCCTCTCAGGTGAGAGAGTAGATTGTGGACTATTAGAATAAGGTCCATATGTCATTTCATGAGGCGACATAATATATCCATCACAACATTCTCGACACCAGGCAAGAACAAGACCAGAGAAACAAACCTACTCGCTTTTTTTTGGCATTGGTTTCCTAATTACCAAACAGCTAGGAGCTTTTCGCTTAATGTCAGTTTACTGTCGAGGACATTTGAGGGAGGGGGAGGGGGTTCACTGGAAACTTACGAACTAGTTCCTCACAGTGAAATCACCCCGCCTCAATTGGGACGGGAATAGATAGCAGGGCGGATGTTAGAACCTGGGGGTCACCCAGAGAGTCTTCACCTGGCTGGACAATCTGGACATTCATCACTATAATCAGTGCAGAAAAAACAAGAAGAAAAATTTATGTCGACTCGATACTCCCTTTATTTCAGGTACATCGTAAATATTATCCGTCCAACTTACTAAAAATTAGTCTAAATCGCATTTCAATGTAATTTTACAAGTTTCTAGACATCCGTTTGGAACAATTGACATTTGAAGACATCCATAGTACGAGGATCCGTTGTTAACAGCTTTTTCGTTCGTAGACCTTGTCTCAATACCGTATCTCTACACATGATTGCAAACTTATCGTCTGTAAGGTGTTGGGGCCTGGTAACTAGTTCTACAGTTATTCGAGCTTGTTCGTTGGGTATTTGAGGAGCAGCAGCTGCTAATGTTGCCATAAGGCAATCCTTGGTATATATCCTGTATCGTACGATTGTCCTCCTTCAAGTCACAATCCACAGAGCCAGAAATCAGACGAGTCACCTCCAGATTTGGCGTCCCAGTTGGTCATGACGAATCTGGCCAGCATGTACACCATCACAAGCACAGCGACAATCTTGAAGAGGTTCAGAGAACCCACGGCGGTTTTGTCAAGGAAAGGAAGGACATCGCCTATGGTCATGTTGAATAATGACACTTGTACATCAGATGCATTAATTGCAGAAATAGTTCAGCTTGGATTTAGAAGCAAACCATACTTGTAGGCAAAAGGCTTTGGTTTGTTTTTAAAAGCCAGTGGAGGATAAGAAACTCTAACATGGCACAGCTGAAGAGCTTATCCCGTACTGTTCGCAGTCCTCCTCAAACAGAAAAGCATTCAGGAAACGATTCAATATATTGATTAACCGTGCAGCATGATGACAAACACTACCGCGGAAAGCAGGTGGGGAAATTTTGGCATCCCATTGTTTGTGTTTTATCCTATGAAAATTTTTGTGTGGAGAGGGTAAAAGTGTAACTTCTATTTTAAATTTTGTGGTAAATTTATGGAGGAATAAATTCAAGCCACATTCATCGCCATCTATCTTAAGTGATGAAATTTACAGAAGATATCTTGAAAGTTTCAATTGGATTGGCCCCATTTATGGCACTTTAATATTTATTTTTAATAGATAAAAAAATGGTGATAAAATTAATGTGCTTTAAATAAAAGAGGAAAAAAGAGATATTATTTATAGACATTTTAAGTTCCATTACTTTATTTTACAAAATTACAACTTCCCGGCGTTATAAAGTGAGGAAATTGCAAATAAAATATTGTTTATTTTAACTCGCAAGTGCATTATTCAAACGAATATCCAAGTAATCAGCCACTTCTTTGTTGATATCTTGATCATCCAAAAGCTTCCAACAACTTCTGAATGGTTTGTTCTTTTTTTAGCACTGATTTATTAAATTTTTCCTTCTTCTTTTCAATGTTTTGTAATAAGGGCTATCCGTAGATGAGTAGTGAGGCTTCCATGGTTTTTTTATATTTATATATCTTTGTTTAGAGGTGGAGGCGGATCGGTTATGGATGTTGGAAGTTCGAATTTTTATCAAATTTCTTTCATGACCCTGGATTTTATTTCAATTTCTTGTTTTTAACTGAAGTATTTTTTCAAATTGTTCCTTTAAAATAGCTTGTTGATCTGCCAAAGTATTTTTCTTTTAGGGATTCTAAAGGACCTAATATTCTTAGTAAGCATCCTTATGAGTGTCTTTCACAAAGTCTTGCCACAGTTCTTCTTGTTTTCTGAGGGTTTCTTTTATTAGTTCAAGATCCCTCTATCTTTATATCATCATAATCATCCTTTTGTATTTCATCATATCACATTTTCATTACTTTCCTCTTCCTCCTCTAAATTATCTCCCCCCTCTTCCTCCTCTTCTTCTGCTGTTTTTTTTTGAGTCATCATCGCTATGTGGTAAATTTCAGGGTCCTCTGCATTGTCCAACTCTTCCATCAACCGATTCTGTAAAATCTTTAGTCTACAGTCGTGTTTATTCTAGGTTGGTAATATCAAGCATTTCGTCCACAAACGCTCTTTTTTGCTTTACATTTTATCCTATGCATCACCTTACGAGCTTTTTGAGAAAGTATTTTTTATATGGAGCTCATTATATCTCAACTTTACATCACCTTGGAGTCCTTTCTTCCTCAAAAGGGATTTCAAGCGAGCCGAAACACCACTTGTTCTTGAATATCTCTTTCAAGCTGTTCACACTCGGGAGCTGTGCTTTCAACTTGAAGTGACAGTTTCTGCCGCTCTTCCTGTATTTGAAGACCCTTAATTTTATTCTTTCCAATTCTTCACAATGTATGATGTATATTTCTCTCAACTTGGGGATTTTTAGTTTTCCGATGGCCTTCATATCCATCTGCAATGGATCTGGTGTTCCTCTACAACTACTGCTTTTGATGCCATCTTGTAAGAAGTACCTAATATAACTATCCCTATTTTTTAAAACAAACAATATTTTTCTAGTTTAACTTCTTTGTCCACTTTTTTTAATGACTGTTCTTCTTAAGTGGCCACTAATTTCTTATATGGACTATAAGGCGTTAGGCAAGAAAAGTAGGAGTAAAAATGAACGAGTGAGGTGTTTCCTTGCTCACTTTAGTTTAATCAAAACACCATTATAGCATCTAACATACGTTTTTTCTTTTTACACAATAAATTCTAGTCCACACCTAAGCTGCATTAGCATATGAATAGAGCAAATTAGTTTCCAAACACATAGCTATTACACGGCAAGACGTTGGAGACACATTAAACAAAACAGCAATCATTGCATTTAACGACCATTAATTTTCTGGACTTACGTGTCTAGAATTCTAACGATGTTCGGTTCAGAAAAATAATAGAATCCAAGCGGTAGTTAAAAGCTAAATTGACAATTTTGTCAATAGATTTCAAATTAGGTGTATTATGGATTTATGACTATTTTCATCAATTTTGTCGCCTGAATTTCGGCGCTCAGTGTGAAATATTTAGCCAAGTAAAAAGTGTCCCCCAAAAAGAAGGTTACTGTCCCCCTTTCAGAAATTAACTAACCGAGGGCCTTTTTCATCATTGAAATAGTAGCTTAATACATGCAGCTTATTCAACGACCATCGGACTATTACGAACTGAGAAAAAATAATCGAAATCTAGTTTTTCAAAGCGAAAAAAGAACGCTGTATTCTTTTTTTTGCTTGAAAATTTTCTTGTGTTCATTCTCGGATTTCGCTCATGCATTGTTTCTCTTTATCAAGCGAATATTTGAACAATGAGCGCTGTAAATAATTGCCATACTTATTTACGTAAGCTCTTTGTCACAATCACACTACAAGCTACAGTAATTTTCCAAGTTAGTAATTCAGTCATATGAATTTGAAATTTACTGCAAACCACATGAAATGGAAGATGTAGAGAATCCAGAAGTTAAAATTGTAAATTTACTCGAGTTCCTTTGTTTGAAGTTAGTATTACCTTTTTATACCAACTATAATTTGGTAATATCAATCAATTATTTAAAAAAATATATTTAATTATTACAGTAACATCTTAAATGAATAAAAGAGGCTTTGTTTAAATTGCTAGTCAAAAAGGAGTTTTAAGTCCTACGTGGTGCACCGGCGTAATTAGAGTAAAGAAAAATGAACTTATTGCATTTCATTTTATATTTTTTTTTTTAATTCCCGTTGAACTACAATATCTGTTGTACTTTTAGGGGGTAAAGTTCTTGTAATTGACACTTTCTTAAGTGTAAACTTATGCGAAATTTTAGAATGATTGACACAGCGCTAAATAATACTTCCCTTACCTTAACTAATTCCTATTGGTATGCACCGTTGTGAAATTCATTTGCCATTGAAAATGTAATCAGGTCATTTCAAATTACCTACGGACAGGGCAGTTAGAAAACCATGACTTAAGAGTGGGCACGGTGAATTAGTTGAAAATAGCACACTGAGAACAGACCAAAATTAAAGCTTATCTAGAGGAGATTTCAATTAGTGCAACGTATACGAGTAGCGTCAGTAGCGTGTGTGATTACCGAGTCTGCTTCGGTGATAAACAGGGAGTAGACCACAAGATCCGTAAAACTCAAACTGCAAAACAAGACCAGTGAGAATGACAAAAAAACACCTCACCACAGACCAGACAAAATCCAATCTGATTGGAGAAGTTTTTCAACGAGGGGGGAAGTCATTACCGGTAGCGTGAGTGATTTCATTTACAAGTCTGCTCGGTTATTGTAGATAAACACTTACCCTCCTCGGAGAAGTCCAAACGTACACATTGTGTACTTCGATACAGATTATTATTATAGACGGGTTGGAGTTCCACAAGAGAAGCACCAATTATTCACACCGACCTCTATTTACCTCTATTGTGATCAGTTAATTTTAATTCTGATGTACGTCCTTATTTGAAGTAGTCAGGACGGGGGTTTTACCGTCCCATTCGCTGGGAATCGTACCACTATCCTCATTATCCTCACCCAGCCTGGGCAGGGCCGGAAATGCCAGCCTCACGTGTTTGGATGGAACAGAATTTTCGTCGAAAAATCTGTCCCAACCGGGAGTCCCAACTCGGGAACTCTGGACTACGGGCAGTAGTCACAACCATTACGCCACGAAGGCTGGTCGATACAGATTATTATTTGTACTTCGATACACACATGACAACATTAATGTGTAAAAGATGCTATGCACATTTGCACAAGGAGTAAAATGATATAAAAAAAAAATAGGGCACAGGCACTACAAAAAATGTATACAATTATTGTGTCCCCACGAGGTCACATAGGGAGTAGATCAAAGGTCTGAGGAACCCTAAACAGATATGGTACCAGCTCCGTCTACAATAGCTCCTGTTTCCCTGGGTACGAAAATAGAAAAAAAAGAAGAAATAGAGTAGAAAAAGAATATACCTAAATCCCAAAGTGCCAAAACAAATAAAAGATGTTGTGAAATTCTGTGTATGTTTATCAATGACATACCTACTTTTGAAAGTAAACCATTGGAAGTTATCCATTGACTAAAAATAAGTCTTGATGAAATAAAAATCAATCATTTAGTGTAATAATAAATTAAAATTGATAACACAAAGAAGGCAACAAAGAAAAGAAAAGTAGAACTCAATACAATTTTAAGTCCTCTGGACTGGACCTGACAGGTAAGCCCGATCGTGAAGGCAGTGGACTTGTAACCAGGAGCTCAGTGGTTCAAGTCCCAGGAGTGGATATTTTTTGTCAGGTGTATTGAATAATCGCTCTAACACAATAAATTAGGAAAAACCTCCTAACGTGATTCACTGTTGGATATCCATTATTCCTACATCATTGGTTGAGGAAAACGCATTTTTAGGTTAAGAATAGAATATACCTTTATACTGCCGAGGTAAACTGAAAAGTCCCTTTACTCCAGCAGTTAAACAGGTCTTATATTTATTTTATGGGATGATTATATCTCCCTTGCCTTTATCCCATATTAGCTTATGTTGCTTTTGGGTCGGCATTGTTCTACCTCATGGTTGAGGTTGGTAGGGTGGAGCACGTTTTTTATGGGCTGGATGCCCCTTCCTAACGCCAAACGATTCTATTTGATTTAACGTCCTGGATTAGGACGAGGGTTTTACCCTCATTCGCTGGAATCGTACCAGTACCCACATTAACCTCACCCAGCCTGGTAGGGCCGGAAATGCCAGCCTCACGTGTTTGAATGGAACAAATTTTCTTCGAAAAGTCTGCCCCAGCCGGAGTTGAACTCGGGAACTCTGGACTACGGGCAGTAGTCACAACCTTACGCCACGGAGGCTGGCTATTTTATGGGATGATTGGAAGTAAAAAAAAAAAACCAAATGACCTCTTCATTTATTTCTGAAATTGAATTGTGTGCCCGTGACTAGATCCACGTTTCTAAACAAAATCAATGTTTTTTTTTCTCGATATTTAGGCGGGATAGCCTTGTAGTATTTGATATTAAAATTCACAGGGTAGGTATAACTTACCCGTGTTCATTTGTATGTAAAAGTTTTTTAATCAATAGACAAAAAAAAATTCAATCAATCTCTCACTTAAAATACACTGCAATTATGGACAAAATACTTCCTCGTGAATGTTAATCAAAATCTGCAACTTTATTTTTGGACTTTTTTGTCCAAAATTTTGGATTTTCTTAAATATCAGAGCTCAATCAAAGTTATTAAAGAGGCTGACCATTCTAAAGACATTAAAGTCATTATAGTAGATATTACCTTCTATCTTTTACAATTTTTAACTTCTGCGCAAAACGACTTAATTTGAGGGGTTCGAACCCGGGCTAGAACAAGCTAATTGTTTTAGCCACTCTCTCACTCGATGAACAATATGCAACCGTGAGAAATACCTCCAGAGTGTAAGTGGATAATTAGCGGATTGTGTTCCTGGTCTGTCATGGCATTGTTTCTATCTCGGGTGGGTGGACCTAACTTCCGATTATAGAAATATCATACGGTATATGTAGGTCAACTTGCGTGTAAATTACTGTGAAATTACACGTGTGGTGTTATATAGGGGCTTACAAGTACCATCTAGGGGGTGTCCTGTACGTGATAAGAATGATAGACCCAAACACCAGCGTTAATACATGTTGAAATACACCATCTCATTCCAACACTGAAATTCATTGGTGGATTTAAGTATAGTATTAAGTAGGTACATGCTACTTACTATAGAGTACAGGAGTATAGAGACTATAATGCAGCTGGGCGGATTTGTAACCTGGAGGACGTTGGTTCAAGTCCCAAGCTCAGCAAAAGATTTAGTAAAGCGACGACGTTTGAGTGATATCTTTTTTTTATAAATACTTTTACCTAGATACTCGAGATGACCTTATTGACTGCCTCATTAGGACTTATATAGCCAAAATAACACCGATAGTTTCTGTTATCATGTTTATTCAACAATTTTTTCAAGCCACACTGCGCTAGCAGATCTAAATATCTACATACTAGGTATATTGGATATCTCAGATATACAAATACCTACTCAATAAACAAAATATACATATACCTACTGATATACCTCAGATGTACATATACCTACTGATATACCTTAGATATCCAATTCTGAGGATTCCAAGTAACAACTGAGCTTCAACTTTGCCATAGTCTTTTCATTAAGACTTAAGTTTATCTTGAGTGTCTCTATGAGAACAAAGTCACCCAGACGGAAAATTATAGACATTCATTCATCCTCGCGGATTTTTTCTAAACTACATTAAGATTTTTGCAAAAATTGATCCATCGCAACCGCAGTCTGCCTTAGATTTCACTTGTTCGCTGATAAGCATCAGCGCGATGTTTTATGAGATATTTTTTAAAAACTGATTTCGGAAATTGAAATAACCGATAACCGTAAATCGGGTTTTCTAAAAACTATAAATAAATAGAATTTTCTTTAATTATTAATTTTGTTATTTTTTTTTTTTTTTTTTTTTTTTTGATAATTTAATTGATTTTAGTGTAAGTTTTTTTTAATTTACTATTTTTTGTCAGTTTGTGATAACTAACAGCCGCTGGCTAGACTCCAATCCACACAGTTGGGATTCACTTTTGGAGGGGCTATTTTTATTCGTACGTGCTACCCAAAAAGTGGTTAAATTTATAGTCAACAAATTCAATGTATTTTAGTTACAGTAAGAATAAATGCAATTATGCATACAAAGAATATTTACAAAGTAAATTTTACCATTAAAAACAAAAATTGACAAGGTAGTGCTAATGCCAACGGCATTCTCTTCTCGACTTTATAAAAACTCGGTAGGTACCTATATCTTTTACATATTTCTTTTTTTTTAATTTGACATTTGGATATTTGCGTGGATAACCTATTACAACTTCTCATTTTCTGTTTAAATATTATAGACAATCTTGAGAATTACGACACCTACTAAATTCACAATAACCCAAATTTAAGCTCCTTAAACTTAAACATCCGATCTGTATTATAGGTATATCGCGGGTACGGGCAAAGAAAAACGATTAAAAAATTACAAATTCCAGGGATGTTATTTCAACAATATTAAAAATTTCTTAAAATTTTCATGAAAATTTTCAGGTGTTTAAAATTTTGTGCCTTTTCCCTTTGGAAGCAAAGGTCAAAAGTGGTTACCTCCGAAATTACAAGAAAAAGATACTCAAAACCTCGTGAGGTTTTATTACCAACAATTAGGTACAAAAAAACCCTTTTTTTTACATCCACAGATACTTGCATAATAAACCCTGACATTCCCCGAATAAGGTAAAACCCCGTCCAACCAGGACGTTAATTCAAAAAAAATCGTTGGGTTTAAAAGGGTCCAAAAAAAAATTCCAAAACCTCAATTTTAAACCCGGGGGTTTAACAAAATGACCCCTTGCGGGGAAACAAGTAAAATAAAAGAAATCCTTTTAAAAAAGCTAAAATTGAGAAAATTTTTGGCAAAATTAAAAATTTTACACTCTAAGAGAAAAAAAAAACTTTTTTCCTTCTAATTTATTTTTTAAAAAAATTTGACACCATTAAATAATTAAGTATTGCCTGTATTAATTCCATAAGCACATCTGGAAATTTTTTTGCACCTAACATTAACACATATCTCACCCACAATCAAAAAAAAACAACAACTATTACAAATTAAAAAAATACATAAATCACTAACCCCCAAAACATTTTTTTTATTTTTGGGCAAAACTTTTTAAAATTACCACAAAAATTAAAACTTGAAAAAGTACCCCCCTATTGAAAAACGAACAAAAAAACATCCCAAAAAAACCAAAAAAACACTAAAAAATTTTTTCCCTGGCATATTCCTTTTTTAAAAAAACTTAACCCCTCTTGATCTCTTTTTCTTTTTTTTTTTTTTTTAAAAATTTCATGAATTTTTTTTTTTCTTACTTTTGTTTTTTCTTTCTTAACTTAAAAAAAACTCTTTTTTTTTTCCCCCTTTATCTGCCACCAATCTAATCTGAATGGGATACAAAAAAAATTCCATATTTTATTACTTTTAAAATCCTTTTTAAATTATTAAAAAATTTTTTTTTTTTTAAAACCTCAAAATATAAATAAAATAATTATTTTAAAAAAAAACAAAAATATTATGTACGCCCAATATTAGATATAACTCATTGTATCATTGGATCTTAAAATTTTTCACATCGGGGAAATTAATAAAAAAACCCGATTAAAAAAATAAGAAATACACGCAAACATACAAAAAAGCTTTTTTATTTCGAATATAATAAAGCGGATAATAAATAATTATAATACATGCTATTTGATATAAAAAAAATACTTTTTCAGAGTTTTTATACCTTTGTTTTTTTCCACAATGAACACTCACTCCTGTAGTACGATTTTTGGTTTGTTGTTTTTCCCACCAATACATCCCCCCTTGATGGGGGGGAAATTCTCATTTTCCTTAAGGGGGGGGTTAAGACGACAACCTGAACATTTTTTACAAGCAAAAGTATTTATGTATAAATCCCTTACAGAACCCCTTTTAAAAAAAATTTGAGCTCTGTACATTTTCGTTTCTAAAGACGTAATATTGAATTTCTCCAGTCAAAACCATTTCACATGCTTTCATTTGTTTCAAAATGTAGTAAAATAATACAGTATGGTTCCTTATAAAAAAAAAAAAATTTTTTCCCCTTTAAAAATTTAATAAACTTTTTTTTTTTCCCCTCTAAAATCAAAAATAAATTTTCGGTTCTGTAAGGGTAAAAAATTTTAATACATTTTTTTTATTTGGGGGTTTAAAAAACCCCCCCTTTTCCCCCGACTCGTTTTCCTCCCCTGATCATGCCCCCTTCCAAAACCTTTCCCCTTTTTCCTTTTTTTAAACCCCTTGGGGGGCATTGGGGGGGCTCTTTCACATTAGGGGTTATTTTTTCACTGGCCCTTTCTCTCACTTTTTTAGGGGGGTCTCTCCAACACCAACCCTTTTCTATGAAAAGGGCCAAAAGTTTTGTTAGTTTTTTTGGGGGGATTAAAGGGAACCTTATGTGTTTAACGTCTCCCACGAACAATTTTTCTAAATTAAAATGGGCAAAAAATAATATACCCCTTTTATTCAACTTTTTTATTAAAAGGGGAAATTTACAATACAAAAATTTTTTTTAACAATGAAAAAAAGTAAACAATATATACAAAAAAAATGAAAAAGAAAGAAATAAAATAAAAAAATTTTAAAAAAATTTTTCCCTCTAAAGGACGGGGGTTTTGCCTATGGCAATCTCTTCCCCCAAACCCTTTTGTGGGGGAAAGATTGCCTACTATACAATTTCAATTCTTATTAACCTTAAAATTGGGCCAGTTCACTGGGGAGTGCATAGGTGGGGCCTTCAACCAAAAGGGATCTGGGGGTTAAAACCCACAGGGGGAAAAATTATACTTTGGATCCTGGGGCCCCCCTTCAATATCAGTAGTGAAGAAAATTTTAAATTGTATTAATGAGCAGGGGGGGGCATTTTCCCAAAAAAAAAAATTAATGCAATAGAATTTGAAAAGTGAAACTCTTTTTGGCGCACCCAAAGGTTAGGGGGACCCACAAAAATAGTTTGTTTTTCCTTTTTCCCTTTATACATTCAATTTACTACACTTTCAATTCATACATTTTCACATTAAATCCAATCCGTTTATCCCCCCGTAACACCTTTCCTACATATGTCGGGATTTTTTTTTTTAAGGGGACAGATGTTTTTAAGGCTAAGATTTTTTTTAAATCACCCCTTTCCGTCCTCATTTTTGACCCACACACCTCAAATGTATTTTTTTCCTTCCTAAAAGAGGGGGAAAAAAATTTTACTTTTTCGATTGGGGGGGCCCAAAAGACCCCCCGTTGGGGGCGATCAAACGTTTAACCTGCCCCTTTCGATCACCCACAACTTATTAAAGTTTTTAAAAATTTCATAAAAAAAATCCTCAATATAAAAAAACTAAAATCTCCATTAGAGGATCTCCTATTTTATTTTTTGGCCTCTTTTTTTCCACAGGGTTTTAACACTTCCCAAAATTTAAAATAAAAAAAGTAATTAGGTAACATAGTTTAGTAAAACAGGGGGGGAAAAAGGGGAAACAAAAACCTCACCTCAACCCAAATCCCTTATTTAAAAAACCCCCCCAAAGCACTTGGGGCTATTTTCCCAAAACGGTTCGCCCCTTTTCGGGGGAAAAAATTTGTCCCCAAAAATTTGGATCCCTCATTTTTTTTCGGCCCAAAAAAACTTTTGGGGCCCAAAAAAACGATGGATGGGGTTTTGCCTGGGGGTTTAATATTTAAGGGTTTTGAGATACAAAGGGGGGGGTTAAACTTTTTATTTGCTCAATTTAAATAATTGAAAACAGATAGTTTTTAAAAAATTTGCACAGAGTTAAAACCGTTTAAACCCCCAAAATTTTTAAAAAATTTATTTATCTTCCCGTCCGTAACTTAAAGGGGCCAAAACAACACTGTATGCCAAAAGTTCCCTAATTAAAAAGGGGAGATTTTTTTTTTTTGGGGGAAGACAAAAAATTTTTCCCAAATTTTTTATAAACATAATATTCGGATTATTTTGCACTTTTAAATGATTCAATTAAATTCAATTTTATTTTTTTGTATGTTTTTTTTACAAATTTACTTTTTTAATGTCGGGAAAAAATTCTATGTCTGGAAAAAACAAACCACAAAAATTTTTAATTAAACTCACCCACCCCAGTATGTAAAAAAACCCCAAATCACGGGGGGTTTGTATTTAAGGGTCACCCTTTTAAAAGCCCTTTATGCCCCCGGGGGCTTTTTTTAAATCCCAAAACTAAACAGGGGAATAAAAAGGGGCCCCTTAACCCCCTATTGGAAATTTTTTTGACAAGGGGGTTTCCCCAAAACCTTTGTTAAACCTATACGATCTTTCGCTTTCTTTTAAAAAAATTTTTTAAATAAAAAAACCCCTTTTTTGGGAAAGGGGAACCATCAGTAATTAATGCTCAAACATTTTCACCACCAAAACCCTTTTGGGGGTCAAAACTCAAAAATTTGAAAAAATTTTGATTGGGGTTTTGACCAAGGGAAATTACCCCCCCGTGGATTACCAACTACACGTAACCACTTGATACCGGGGCTTTTTGGGTTTTGCGGGGGTTGGGGTTCGGATTCCCCGGGGCTAAACCACTTGCTACCATCTTTTTCTCACCGTTTCTATTTTCCCCTTCTTTTTCCTTAAATTTTTTCCCAATACCTTTAAAAACCATTCGTCAAATAAAAAAAATTTTTTTTTTCTCCATTTTTATCCATTGCACTGGGTACAATTTAACGCCTATTTTTCCCAAATTACGTGGGGACCCGGGGGTTTAATCCCCCCCCACAAAATTTTTTTTCCCCGTTAATTTGTTTTTAAACAACAAAATTTAAAAACTCGGGGGTTTTTAAAAAATTGGGTTTTTTTAGCTTTAAAACCTCCCTTGTTATTTTCCAAAAAAGATGTTATTTTTTTATCCGAATTTGGCCACACCCCTAAAATAATTCTTGCTCAGGGGTATAAAAGCTCCGAAAAGGAAAAGGGGGCCTTTTAAATCACCTTTTCCCCTTTTACCCTTGGGGTTTTTTTTTTGAAAACGGGGAAAAAAAAAGGGGTTTGGGGGGGTTTACTTGCCCCATTGACTTTTTTTTTTTTTAATTATAAATATAAAATTTTTACTTTTTTTAAAAATTTTATACCCCCCAATTTCTTTTTTTTACCTTTTCGCCGAACGCGCCCCCAAAAAATTGGTTGAAAAAATTGTGAGGAAAAAGGGGAAAAAACATAAAAACCCCCTTCATATACAAGTTCCCCCCCTTTAAATAAGAATACAGATTACACCCATACCCTTTTTAAACTTAAAAAAAACTTAACCCCCCTCCATCCTCCCTTGCTCCAGCTTTTTAAAAAATTTGGGGGTTTTTTTTGGGGGTAACCAATTTTTTGGGGGGCCCCCTTTTAAAAGCATTAGTCCCTTCCCTATTTAATGTACAAAAACAATTTCATTTCAACGGTTTTAAAAATTTTAAATTTTTTTCCCAAACATCACTTTTTAAAAAACTGTAATTTTTTTTTTTAAAAAAAAGCTCCAGGGGGAATGGTTTGACTAAGACCGGGATCCAAGGGTTTCCCTTTCGCCCCCCGGGTTGGGGGGCTTTTCACGAAATTCCCCCTTTCCCGCCAAACACTGAAAGGGGGGGAAATTTTCCGGGCCCCACCCCGGGGGGGGGGAAAGGGTTTAAAGTGTAACGTTACATTCCCCGTAAAAGCGTAAAACTCTTTGTCCCGACATTTCAAATCGGCGTACACAAATTTTAATCCTTCCAAAAAGATCTAAATAGAACGTGTGATAATTAAAGATGTTCCCTTTTTGGGGAAAAACCCCCTTAAAAAAAAAAAAAAATTTTTTCAAAATTTTATTAAAAAAACAAATTTTTTAAAAATAACTCATTTTTTAAAAAAATTTGCCATAAAACAGCCCCAAAAATGATATGGATCGGAATGTTCCCCCCCTCGATGTCCCCTTTAAGGGAGCAAGTCAATTTTCCGGGTTTCCAAGGGGTTTTTTTTTATAAGATTAAAATTTTTTTTGAAAAAACTGGTTTTTTATTCCTTCCCCCTCTTTTCTCTTGGCATTGCGAAAAAATTTAAAAAATTTTTGGGGAAAAAGTAGTACAAAAAAAAATCGGAAGTAAAAAATTGGGGGGGAGCAATATTTTATGGGGTTTTAAACCCTCTATTTTTTTCTGCCCCCTTTAAAATAATTTTTCCCCCATTTTCCAAAAAACCCCCAAAACGTATTAAATTTTGTGGGGCAAAATCCCAAATGTGGGGGGTTTTGTATCAATAAACAAAAAGTGGAAGTTTTTATTAGAGTCATAAAAACAAAAATTCCTTTTCGAGCTTATTTTTTCTCATGACCGGCTTGAACCCCACCTTTTGGATTTCCATCAAACGCCTTGACCACGAGCCAAAGGGGCGGAACTTATTTCCCTTTAAACCCCCGGTCTAGTTCGAGTCCCAAAAATTTTTTTTAAAAAATTTTTTAAAAAGATATCACTTTTCCCCAAATTGTTTTTTAAAAAAATAAAAATTCCCCTTTTTCTTAAACCCAAACCAAAATCATGCCCCACACCTGGGTAGACACAATGTAGAACCTGTTTTAAATTTCAAATTGAATTATATCTTTTTTTATACACCGGTTTTTTACCTTGAAAAATTAAACCCCCCAAAATTTTTAAAAAAACTTACATAGGCTATGTTTTTTTTCAGGAAAAATTTTTTTAACTCTCCGTTTGGGTTTTCCCTTTTATCTTTGCCCGTATATTTGGTTTTTTTTTTAGTCTTTTTTGTAAAAAAACTAATTACACTAAAATAAACCAGGGGAAAAAATTTCATTTTGGGGGAAAAGGGGGGCCCCCTTTTTAATAAATATCAATTATAATTTAAAAGGGGGGGGTAATTTTAAAAAAATTCAAAAAAAAAATTTAAACTATTTATAAAAATAAAAAATGCCTTTCAATTGAGAAAAAAGGGGGTTGCCCCCCACAGAAAATTTTTTTAAATTTTTAAATTTTTCAATTTGTGTCAAAAAAATTTCTGATATCACCCTTTTAAATTTCCCCTTTTTTAAAAAAACCCCCCCGGGGGTTTAACCCCGACTTCCAAGTTACAACCCCGACTTATCGATCAAGAAATGAGGGGGGGACCCCAGGGGGTATACACCTTACTGATGAGGGGAAAAAAAAATTTTAAACATACATTTTTTTTTTTGGGGAAGAACAAACCTCTTTTCCCCTTTTTTGCACAGCTGGCGGGGGTATAAAAAAATAAAAACCGCAGGGGTTGGGGGTTAGGGGCCCTTGTCAATTTTTCCCCCCTTTGGGAAAAGCAGTTAAATGCGAGTTTTCTCCACTGCTGCTAAATCGCTTCTTCACATGACTCACCCAATTAGATTACACGCATTGCCAAACCCCTTTTTTTTTGGTTTTATTTTATAATTATGTATTATTTTTTATGCTCTTTTACTGTCTATAGTATTCATAAAAACGTAACCACTCATTTTTTCATAAGAAGGGGAAAGTGGACCCAACACGAAATAAAAAAATTCCTCCCCAAACGGATTCGAACACACGTCAAGTCCTTCCTCGGGACTTTTAAAATTATTGCACCCCATTTTTCAGAGGGAGTGTCCACGTTTGGCATCTTAATCCTGGTGTCTTACTACATTTAATTGACATTCTATGAAATCTTCGTATATTGTTAGTAAATAAATAAAAATATGTAAAAAACTAACGTTTGAAATAAATAAATTTTCATGACATTTTAAATCCCGCTCTTACAGATATTAATAACTAGAGACTTACTAATAGAAATATTTAAGGCCATTCAACACCATAGGAAAGTGACTATTTAAATTAAGAATCATTTTGTTTACCGCCACAAGCAAGAATTTTTACATCTCTGGTAGTCTAATCTTTCCAAAAAATTACATTCCCTAAGCTAATATTCATTAACCAAATTGGGAACTACCCAATTCATTTAAATTTTTTGTACGATAATTGTAAATGCTAAAAGATATTAATAATAATAATAATATCGCCTTATTTAACTGCCCGATTAGATATTAAGTCCCATTATTCCAGGAGTAAGCCCAAGATATTATGTGGTAAAATCCCAAATGGATGATAACTTGTCATGTCTCGGTTGGGTTTCGAACCCGCGACCTCTGGAATCTCTGATTCACATAGTGGCGCCTTTATCACTGAGCTACCAGGACAGACTGTATAATAATACTCTTTAGTGGAAGGTAACCACCAAGCGAGGTTAATGCTCAAAGCATTTTCTACCACCTAACCAAGTAACCAACCCTCAGAGTCTTATGTGTTCACTAACTCAAATTATTGAGGAAAAATTCATGCACTGGGTGGGATTCAAACCAACGGATTCCTACGCTACCTGGATTATCAACACTTGACTATCAGTGCACGCTTTTACTGAATTGACAAAACATTTTACGTAGTTAACCTACGTAAAGTTTAAAGTACCTGCTGTAATGAAACTAAAACTCCATTGACATTTTTTGAGCAAATATCAACATTACTAATAACTTGCTTCACTTTTCTAAATACTTTACTTTATTTCATTTTAATACCAGCACTGTCGTTACTTAAACTAGTAACCATCATTTTTCCTCAAATTACAGATTAGAAAAAATCATACCCTGCTAGGAATCAAACCCGGGTCACCCTGCGAGCGGATCTCATTGTCATCCACTAGTTTTAAATTAATCAATGCAAATCAATATTCTAATCAGTTCTTTAAATTAGCAATCAAATACAAGGTAACTTTAATCATATTCTTAAAGCTTTCATTCTAAAACATTCCTGTGTTGTAAAAAAATGTACAAAAGAATAATAATAAAGAAAAACATAAGGACGTCCACTTTTTTTTCCGTGATTACTAAGAAATAGTAACAGATATTGAAATTTTGATGAAAATTGATGGATGGGTGAAAATTTACCACTCCAATTTACCGTTTATTATTATTATATAGAAAGCTTTATTAGGTAGAACAAAAAATATATACAGTACGTATAGAATACAATGAAATATAAAGAAAAACAAAAAGATTAAGCAAATATACAAGAAAAAAAAGAGAATGTAGTTTTAAGTTATGTCCTACCTAAAGGCGGGGTTATTGCCTCTGGCAATCCTTCCACCCAACCGTATTACCCTGTTCCGAACCAAAATAGGCTGGGTGAGGTTAATGTGGTTAACTGGTTGTTAAGTCTCTAGCAAAAGAAAAGGGGAAAACCCACTTTCGATGTATCCTTATTATACATAGCAGTTGAAATAGACCTTTAGTAAAAGCAATCACTAGGTTTATGCTCGCATTTTCTACCATACACGTACCTTATTATTAGTGCATGGTCATATACCTACTTATACTTAAGATACCTATATGAGAAATTTTCATACACCAGTGGAATCCGAACCATCAGATATCCATTACCGAATTGCGCTACCTGGTAGTCAAGTGGTTAACGCACTAGTCTGGTATCCAGGGATCCGTTGGTGCGAATCCCACCCAGTGATGCATGAATTTTTCCTCATTAATTTGAGTTTGTGCCCACAAATAATAAGACTCTGAGGGTTAGGTGGTAAAAATGTTTTGAGCATTAACCTCACTTGGTGGTTACCTTCCACTAAAGATATTACTATTATTAAAATCTTTTAGCTTTTTTTAAATTATACGTATAAAATAAATGTAAATGAATTGCGTGTAGTATCCTTCAATTCTGGTTTAATGAATATCTACTTTTGAGTTTGCTCCTATGTAATGTACAATTGTACATATTCTTGGAAAGAGTTACGACATACCAGAGATGTAACATTCTTCAACCTCGCCTGGGGGTTATCTTCCACAAACCTCGCCTGGTGGTTATCTTCCACAAAAGGGTGTTGTTATTATTATTATTAATTACCATCAGAATTTAACCACCTGAACCACCAATACATGTAGCCCCACGAGCTACTCTAAATAACTACCCAACTCTCACCTTAATGAGGTGAGAGATTTACAATCCACAGATTGCCAGCCGGATTAGCCCCGGGCATTTCTAGGGAAGCGATTAAAAGAAATAAAATGCAATAGGCTAGTTGTCGACCTAGAAGTGTCTTAATTTTTTGATAGGATTGCATAACGCTGTCTTAACACCTGCCTGATCGGCCCATAGACTGTTGGGGATTTATATGATCTGAAACATCATGGTGGCAGAATGTTGGTCCAGTGTGAATCAAAAGACAAATAATGTGAAAGTACTAAAAAAAATTGAAAAAAGTTTTTGTGCAATATTCATGAACGAGAAAAAAATACTAGATATCTGAAGTTTCAAAATTTTTGTTATTATTTTCTTATACCTATAAGATATAGAAAGTATTGATTTTTTCAGTTTATGGAAAATTTTAGTTGTTGTTGTCTAACATCTCTGTTAACATCTAGGTCAGCGGTTCCCAACCTTTTTAGCTTGGGGGTCCAATAATATTTTAAAACAATTTCGCGGGCCACCCCGTAACTTATTTTGCACTGTTTTAATATTATTTCTTGAGTTTCGACCAGCATCCGCTGCCCAGTAGCCAGGGGCCCACAGGTTGGGAACCGCGGGATCTTGGTCATTAGCGACGGGGTTTTAACCTCCATTTCCTACAGACTCCAAAACATCCCACCCACGTAATTTGACGGACGCGCTAGACTATAGAGTTCCCCGTCGTGATATGACCATGCGGAAAAAAAGTTGAAAATTTAAAATAAAAAAAAAGTAAAACGTCCTCTCAAAAACCAGCAAACTCTCCACTGGAAAACCTCCTTTTTGTTCCCTCATACTTACGAGTACTCACAGCTCAGAATCTCTGATCATTCCCATTTCAATCCTTGGTGTCATCCATTCTCATTCTCTCCACAATGGGGCTTTCCCAAATGACTATTTTTTTCGAGCAAATGATTGATTCTAATGTAAAAAGACCCGAGGAACACGATTTTGATGTCCAAAAATTAAAAAAGTCATTCCTTAGGGATGAAAAGGCTCTCCAAAGGTCTTCCTTGAAATAACGCAATCTGATTGGTCGCATACGCTGTGACGTCAAAAGTATGTAAACAAACATTTTGAAACGCTATTTCGAATTTTGTATGTAGAATTACATTAGAGTTGAATGTGAAGAGTCGATTTAAAACTGTAATAAATTTGTGAATTTTAAAATCTAATACAGTATTTTTAAACTTTAATGTTAACTAACAATGTCTAAAATGACAGTAAATGATGGTATTGCAAAGGCTGTCAGTGGAAATTTACCTGCAGTAAGGACTTTTACAATGGCCAATTTCTTCAATTTACGCGTGTATTTCACGTGTGCTGCAGACGTACTTAGCAAACCAAATTCAAGTGCAGAAAGCCGTCCAATCGCTCGCTTTGGTTAAGAAACGTCCAGCGTGGTTAGGACATAGATTGGTGAACGCTTTGGTTTAATTTAAAAAATTTATCGTTGGTAATTACAGGTCCCACGATTTACTGACTTAAGTAAATTTGTTAAGGGTAACTTTAGTGTGTATGTTGAAAAATATTGGGTTGCGAACTATACAAGGTTATTGGATTATGTAAGAATGAGAAGTTCTATGCCATATATGTATAATTGTATATACATGTGGGCTAGAGATTTTATCAAAGGAATCTCTATAGGTATTGCTCTTTTACTTCCGACTTTCGAATATGACGCTAATGAAAATCTTCTTCGTATTGCGTATTACATTTTTTTTGTTTTAAAACAATTACGGACACAATACTTCTTCGTGATTGATTCACATTGAATACACGTGGCTATTTTGAACAATAAGTAACAACATCAACAGTCTTCTGTGAAAGTGGAACGTGAATTTGCAAAGTGTTCAAAGGTCCAGCATCCTAACTCGTAGCAATCGGTTTTGTACTACCAAGAGAGTATGCTGGACTCTTGAACACTTCACGAATCCTGAATTCTCACAGAACAAAAACAGAAAATAGAAATTATCAATGTCGCGACTGCATATGGCAAGCTAGACTCGAGGAGTTTAGAAAGAATACCGCGTTTTCAATCGACGCGACGTGTTCCACAAACAATTCTTGTAATAGTCAGCCATAGTATCAAGGATAGTATTTATAACAAATTAATACTGTTTTTCATTCACTGAACGCTTCAAAAAAACAATTTCATTGAAGTGATACCTATGAGAGAAACCTATGGAAACTGTAGTATTTCAAAACTCCAATTTTTTTGTTTACATACTCTTGACGTCATCAAAACAAAAATGGCTGCCCGCGAAAATAGGGTGTTTCGAATTTTCCAATTTTCAAATGAATTTTCTCAATGATTGCGATTCCTAAATTGAAAATGGATGTCACCAATAGAATCAGCGTGTTCTAAACCATAAGAATAATTGGTTTTTAAAAAATGTGGAAAGCCCCATTCTTTCCCTCAAGATGTTGAACAAATGCATTCCGCTAAACTCTAAAGGGATAATGGAATAAGAAATTCATATGAAAACTTCATTGCGAAACGATTTCTCGTTGTTCTTGAATTATTGAAATACAGTGATTGAGTTGAGTGGAATTTGCCTTTACGAGTAAAATATTAAGATCACGTACAACTACAAGAGATTTAAATAATTGATATAAAAAATATAATCACTAAACTGAATCGTGTGCTAATCTTTGATTAAATTTCATGAACTCCTTAATCTCTTTGAGGTCAAGATCGACTTTTTTTCATCTTATCATCGAAACTAAGGACATCCAGAATTCTATTTTATATCTTGAACTCTTCTAAATCTGCCAATTCATATTGATGGTTAATTGGTTACAGAGGACAATGCCAACAGTTCAGGATCATGAGAATTAGATGCCACCAAAGATTTATTAATCTATTTGATCGGTAGATCAATGGATCCATCTGTTCACCCGGTGAATCCAGTGATGAACCGAAGATAATTTAATCCATTTGTTCTGAATGATGTGTGAAATGATTGACCTTGTGGTAGGTCAGGTAAGTATGCTCAAATAGTCTTTCCATAACACCATAACTATTATATTAGGGCCAAATTAAGGAGTGCGGTAGCGCTACATAAGAAAATCACTAAAACAGCAAGTCTTTAGTCTTGGTTCTTGGTTTTTGCGGTTGGAATTGTATTCCCTCCAAACATGTGAGGCTGTCATGCATTTCCTCCCCAGGCTGGGTGAGGTAGATGTGGGTAGCTGGTATGTTTCCCAGCGAATGGAGGGTAAAACCCCCGTTCTAATCAGAACGTTAAATCAAATAGAATCGGCGTTAGGAAAGGCGTCCAGCCGTAAAAATGTGCCACAACCAACCTCAACCACGAGGTTGAACAATGTCGACCCCAATTTATGTTTGGGAAAAGGCAAAGTGAAAGAAGAAGTCTTAGTTGTGATTGGGTATAGGTAAATGAAAGTGTAATTAATAGAAAATTTACAGAATCAATTTAAAAAAGAAAAAAAAAAAAACAAAAATAAAGCCATATACAATATTGCATTGGTAGAGAGAGAGATAAAAAAACACTCAAATTAAAAGGAAAAAGTCTTCCTTATGGTTCTGCATATGGACCAAAGAATTGTGCGAAAATACTGTGGAAAATTTGCATCACAAAATTCTTGGTTTCCTGTTTACGAGATATAGACAACTTATCAACTCGTAATCCTCTACACTCTTGTGGCTTTACCTTGTGGTTTATTTTTGTTTTCATGATCTTATAAATTTGAATCTACATAGGTAGAAGAAGAAGAAAAAAATCTCGATTGCCTCAAGCTATAAACATGAAATAAGGTGCTAGTAAGTTCGAACAAAACTTTGCCAGAACACTGTGGACTTCTCAACCTACAAAATTATTTTCAAGTTCGGAACATGAGAGAATCAAGTAAGATCACAAAACTAAATTAAATAATGATGGGTTTTTTAGTTACTTATTCGACTTTTTTAACTGAAGGGAACCTTACCAGCACGCAACTCCCAACATGCAACTTTCTGCCCATAGGACTCAAATTCTGATTTTTAAAGATTGTAGGTATAATTATTATGATTGGCATGGTAAACAAACACAAACTCTTTTTCATATAACTTAAATTAAAAATCAGAATTGAATTTTGATTTTTTAAAGGAGTTTTTAAAAAAAGTGCTATTTAACAGTGTTTTAGAACTATTTATTAGGTGATGTTTGTATAGTGGATGGAATTTTTCGCCGGGCTCGTCGCGATGATTTCACCAAAAAATTCTGTTGAGTTTCTCTAGTTTCATTATTCTTCTACTTTTTGTTTAACGTCTGTTTTTTCACCGTTTTAAAAATTCTGTTTTAAAAATTTCACCGCGTTATCTGGGTTAACAACTAGTAATTCTATGAACTGTAAACCTCACACAGACTCTCTTATTGGATTATAATTGTCGTATCAAGCTTCAGGACATCGAGACCATTCATTCAATACCCAACTTAAAGGGCTTTAATTTTTTTTTTTAATTAACCGGCCCCCTTTTGCGGCCCTTTTTAATCTTTTTGGACACAGTGCGAAAATCGTTTTCAGAAAGAAAAAAAAAAAACGTTTTCCTTAGAAAATCGTTTTCAATTTCCACCAAAAAGGGCACCATTCGGCTCCTTCCTGGACGTTGCTTGACTTCAGTGATTTGACGTGTGATCAACGCTGACCCTTGATTTTACTATAGAAAACTGTTCAAAAATTGATTCAAATTTTCACACTTAGAGTGCCTTTCTAGTTGTCGCGCTAATCAATAGATTATCTTTAATTAACACTTAATTTTAGTCAAAGGGGTGGTTAACTTCCAATGTAGTTGACTTTTGACAAATAAAAACTCTACATAAAGTATTAGACTATAGAGGGTACATAATTATTTAATTATGTAGATATGTATTGGAATGTGTTGATTCACAATCTAGTAATCAACACCCAGGTACTTGATCGTAAATTATTCAACATAAAATATCACAGGTATTTAATCATTACAAGTCTAATTGCTCTAATGACAAACATGCTATCTTTATATTAATCACCTTTTAAGTTATCCTGTAGTGATTATTGAATTATTGGATTACCAACGGTATCTTTAACAAGGGGCCTTGGTTTGTTGATATTTTTATTTATGTAAGGTACCATACTTTGATGCAGTGATAGTCATAGAATGTTTTTTTTTTATATATATAAATGTTCATCATGTTTTATTTAAAATGTACAAATGAAATGTTTTTTAAAAGAAAAATAGTCGAGCTCAATTTGCATGCTCTTACTCTGAGGCATGGTGTTTAAAACTGCGTTCGAATTTCCCCTTTGGATCGACAAAGATTTTTTTTTGCCGAAAGAAGGTGCCTGCTCTGTTGTTTCCTGTGTGGTCAACCAACATTCTTGAAATTTTTGATATGAGTGCTTTTGCTGCGGGTCCAAACGCACCAAAAGTTTCCACTGCAACAGGAACGAAGTTATATTGCTGTCCAATCTCATCATATTTTTTCATCTTCTTTATCTCTGCATGTCTCGCTGCTTCAAACCCGGTCCATCTATGGAGTAACCAATATTGGATGCAGCCAACGTATCAACGCAGGTGACATCCCATACCAGTGCTTTTCCTTTTTCCCATGGCACCATAGTAATTCCATCTGGTCTTTTGCCGTCATTTCTGAACAAACCCGGTGGTTCTAAAATGGAAGGTATGTGACAGGTAGCCAAAGCTTGTTTGAGAATGGCATTCAAGTCACTGTGCCGATTAATTCTTGCCGAGTTTTTAACACAAATTAAACCATGATGTCCTGTTGGATCCACAGAAACACCACAGCGGCATGTATAAGGAATACAGATTTCTGAACCTAGTCTCAGGCTGATCACAGAATCACATCTACTCTTTCTAAGAATACTCGTAACCCAGGTGGAAACTCTAAAGCAGTTATTCAATAGCCAAATTTGAAGGATATTATAATATCGCCTTATTTATGCTGCCCGATTTGGACTATTAAGTCCCATCATTCCAGCAGTAATGGTAAAAATCCCAAATGGAGGATAACTTGTCATGTCCCGGCTGGGTTTCGAACCTGCCACCTCTGGAATCTCTGGATTCACAGAGTGCCGCCTTTACCACTGAGCTACCGGGACAGACATATAACACCCAAATCATTTCAATTTGTTTTATATGCCTCCATATAATTTAAAAAGGATTTCAATCGGTTCAGGTAAAGTTCAAGTATACGATTTGTTTGTGGTGAAGGATTTTCTGAAAAATATCAAGTACTCTGATGAAGCATTTTTTGATATTTTTTGTGGTAACATCAACAACTAAGATCAACAAACACAAGAACTTTACTTCTCTAAATCTTGAACTTTATTTTTACTCTGGTAATGGCCACACTAGCAGAGCCACATCAATTGAATCCCCTACTGATCAACTGATCATAACTCAACAAAGCTTACTGAAACGTATTTCAGATTTTTTAAAAGGGTGCTTCTATCAACTGTTAAACTAATTGATTTTTTTTTAATCAACTCTTAATTTTAGTAAATGGCACTATCCAATGGTTTACTTTCAAAAGTTTGTCATAGATAAACACCCCAACATAACTAATCAGTTGATTAGCTTAATCACCCTATTTAAATGTGATTCATAAACGCACCCTAACTTTTGTCCTCAGCCATTCACTAGACTATTCATTACATACCTATACATGTAATTCATTACATACCTATACATGTAATTCATTACATACCTATACATACTATATACAAACAATTCAAGGTTTCAAAACAGACGTTATAGTGTATTTTAACTACACGAATTTCCATGGATTCAATCAATGCTAATGCTCGCGGTTCAAAATACCTGAGGCACCATTGAAGCTCTAAAAGTTTATGAAGAATCCAATAGCCTAGCTTGAAAATAACCTGTTTTAAAGCTTCCAATAAAATTTTAATGCGTAGAATTATTTATTGTCCAAAATGAGGTTTCGTAACTTAATCTGATATATTATAATAACTAGTTGCTGTAGTAGCGTAAGCTAGGACGAGCTGTTTTGATGATATCTAACCGGGTCAGTAGTAACTATGTACCTAGTTTTATGGACGATTCGAAAACAGCTTTAATCGCCCGTTGAACAATTTGACTTAAACAAACTTCAATTTTAGTCGTTCAGATTTGAATTATCATCGCAAAGTTGATCAAAGAACATTAAATAATGCAACCTTTTATAAATTAACAGTTTATTATTTGACCTGGTTGTAGGACCCTCGATGCAATTAATAATAATAACACACTTTAGTGGAAGGTAACCACCAGGCGAAGTTAATGGTCAAAGCATTTTCTATCACCTAACCCTAACCCTCAGAGTCTTATTATTATGTTGTCACAAACTCAAATTAATGAGGAAAAATTCATGTACTGGGTGGGATTTGATCAAACGGATCCCTACACTACCTGGATTACCAGACTAGCACGTTAACCACTTGACTACCAGTGCACAGCACTGTGCCCTTATTAGAATTGTAGGATAACGTTGGTCAGAACAACATTAAATCTCAAATCCATAGAGGTTTTTGTCGTGGCACTAAACGAAGACTGACAATGTCACTAAACTTCCTGATTAACAAAGACAGATAAGACAAGAGGACACTAGTCTTTCCTCTTTGCAGCTACTGCAATTATTCAATTGTCTAGAGAATAATTGCACTGATTGTGTTGTCTAGAGACTTGGAGGAACAAATTTGATTCCTCAAATTAATGTTAATGTGTATCCTGTTGGGGTTTCTGTGCTCTGAAATTTTTACACTTCATTAAAAATGTGACTACCAGAAGTGATTCAGTTAAAAATACCCAACATTCATAAGCTGGTTTTGCCTGGTATGGGGTCTACAAACAATTTTTTCTAGATAAACTGGACTTGTGCCCTGGAATTTGATGGTTCAAGTCCCATTCACGGAAATAAATAGTAGTGTTTATTATGAAAATCTTTATAAGACAAAAGACATACACATACATATGTACAGCACAAATAACAATATTACAAAGATATAGAAAATGGAAACAATATAAACAATAAAAGGAAAGTAAAAAGGGAAAAATAGATAATTATATACACACAAAAATACCAACTAAAGGGTGGGGTTATTACTTGTGCCAATCTCTTCCACCAACCCTTAATCTCTTCCAAACTTACTTCAGTGTTGTGATTGTGGTGAACACAAATTCTTGGGGTCTTCACGCAAGTAGGAATTATTGGGGTCTAGCATTATACGAATTTATTTGAAGTGCATATTTTAGACTTGCTCTCAATTAAATTAATTTTCAACACAACACAAAACTCTATCTCTATCCTCCACACAAGGCATGGAAGTATCCCAGAACATTGCTTTTAGGTGTCCAGGGGGTTCAATGCACCTATCCTTCCACCACCAAGTCATAGCTCTGATAGACACAAAAAGTGAATAAGTAATGTCTTTTTTTTTTCTTTTTCTTTTTTTAGTAGGTACATGTTGGTGGTACAGTAGTGTCATATTTACTAATTTACATTGTGGTCGTTTTGACCGACGCAACGCTGACGGATGATCGGAGAACCATTTGTTTGCTTGATATTTGAATATTTTTTTCTGATAGCTTTCAAAAACATCCAGAAAGAGATCTCATCAAAAACAGAATATTAATAAAAATTTATGTACCCAAGTACAACTTGTCAATAAATATAATTTCTAACTCTCATTTCTATGTTTCAGGATAACTCACCCAAAATTTCCGAGAAAATGTCCTGTACACCTTGATGCGTGCTTCACAGATAAAACTGACCTTATCCAAGTACCAGCCGAAAAATGAGTGACAAAACTAAAGAAATATCGGATAGTCCACATCCAAACGTCCAAACTCACAATCATCAGTCAAAAATGAGCGAAAAGGCAACAGAAAAAAATGATAAGACCTATAATTTGACAAAAACCGAAAACATAGTTTCCAAAACTCCTCCAAGAGCCGAAAGCCCAGGTGCAAAAATTCCTCCAAGAGCTGAAAGCCCAGGTGCAAAAATTCCTCCGATACCCGAAAGCCCAGATGCTAAAGAGTCGAAGGAACCCGAAAGGTTTCCAAAGCTGAGCTACGATCTCTCCAAACGCCGGAGTCCAACACGTCAGTCAAGTCCAGGAAGTCGTCATACTCGTCATCATCCAGACGAGGGTCCAGGGTGGACACAGAGGAGGACGAATTTGACGAGAATGGACTACCTCACTTGCCCCACATTATGTACAGGTAAGCCACTAAGAGAGAGAGAGTAAATTGGTTGCAAATGAGAACTCCATGTCATCCAGTTTAAAATGTTCCAAAAAATATCAGATTCCTTCAATAAATTCAAAAAGTTTGTCAGGACTGCTTGGACAGGCTCAACAATAGCTTTACATAAATATTTCCTTGATTCCTTGTTGATGATTCTAGTCTCTAGTATACCATCAAAGATTCTAAAACAAAATCTATAAGACGTTGGCATATGAATTACGACTCCTTTTTGTCCCAAAACTTTGTACTTCTTCTTCAATAGCCTAATTTCTTAGTCTAGTCTAGAGATTAGACTCTAACTTAAAGATGTTATAATACTTGGCATATCTAAAATTGGCTATCTAAAATAATAAAAATAACAAATGAAAACAGGCAATCTCTGAAGACCAAATATTTTCAAAATAGACTCATTTTGATCAATTGTTTCCTCCATTTCTAGGAAAGGGTCGATCATCTCCTTTCCAATCACCGATGATCTTCCTTGCATGAAGCCCAAGCGCCATTCGATCAGTTCTGTGTCTTCAGTCAGAACTGACGCGAGTGAAGATGTACCACCCATTGCCTATAGGAAGGGTTCGTTCAGTGTCGTCTACACGATACCCGATTTGCTGCTCAAAGAAGACCCTAATGGTAAGTCCTTAAAAAGCCCACCAGTTCTGTGTCTTCAAACAGGACGTAGTCTCCATTCAGTGACATCTAATCTACAACTCTACACCATACCTGACTTGCTCCTCAAAAAAGACCATGATGGTAATCCAGTGCATTGTAGTATTACGCTGACAATCGAAATAAAGTTCTACTTTTACTAAACTTACTTTCTTTCTATTTTCATCATATTTTTGTTGTGGTTGGTATTTTTGTTGTTGTCTAAGACAACAAACTCGATAGCAAAAATCCAACTGCTCACACTTGATAAGGAAAGCTGCCATTTTCACCGGGTTTCTGCAATTTTTTCTCTGGTATTCCTGCTTCAAACTAATTAGGGAGCTCAAGTAGTTAACCAAATGAAGAAAAGTAAAAACACCGTTACGCTATAAACAAAGCACCCATAATTGCTGTTGAAATTGGCGTTAAATCCCAGAAGCAAACAAGATATAATCTTAGTGCAAGGAAAACCCAACTCTCACATGGCTTATGCCAAAGTAATGCTCAGAATGAGTACTCATGTAGTTTTAAAATATCTTAGTATGATTCTATTTTTTGATAATGATTGATATAACCATTATTGTTGTTTTTTAATGATGCGCCGTTTGAGCATTAATATTGTTTTCATTATGATCAGTGTGATTCAAATTGCTCAGTTCCAAGCGTGTGTGAACTCAAATAGCATAGGGCCCAACCTCTATGGAAAACAATTACTTGTTATGACTGACAATCTTCTACGTAGGTAGTCCCAGGAGCTGTAAATAGTAGATACTTAAATTTATGTCGCTGTGTAGCTGTGTAGCTGTAGCTGTGTAGCTATTTAACTATGAAAAATTATTTATCAGTAACTATCATTTTTAAGAATCAATGTATTGATGAATTGCATGCACCACTTCAGTTCTTTTTGTTTTGACAGCAAGATGACAATGGCTTATAAGAAACGATGTACGACTATACAATATACATTATATTATACTCATTTTCAATGGCATTATTACTTTCGTTATTTATCAGAGTATTGATGGTAGGTTTGAGATTCTTATGTTTGCTACTTAATGAAGGAATCGGCTTTCCCTTACACCAATCACAGTCTTCTAAAAGTAATTGTGATTGCTGGAAAGTCCTTTCTTGCTTTGTGGCTATCATATACAAATGTGGACATAAAAGGAGCCTAGATATTGGATCTGGGCGTCCATATAATCCCGTCGCCACCATGTTTTAAGTATCTGTCTCTATCTCACGGACACGGAATTATTATTATTATTAGATAGTATATACAAATGTATATTTTTCAACCCGGCTATGAACTGCTCTGTCAAATCTACATAATTAGACGTAGGTACATACCTATACGAGTATTATGTACTAAACAATGTGCCTGCAGAGTGCAGAGGCCCTCAATATTTGCAAATCATGATCCCAACACTTTCATAGAAACGTCTGGTACTTATACCCACCTAGCTGAATTATCTTTCATTCAATCAGGAGTTTGAGGAACCGGAAGATACTCAAGACTCTGTTTTAATTACTCTCTTCCGGATGGAGTATAAATTGCATTGTGATCTGTTCAAATTCTACATACTTGCAAGTATTGTGATTGTTTATTTACTTGAGTTTAACGTCGTTTTCAACATGGTCATATCACGACGGTGGTTTTAGCCACCATTTGCGGGGCTAGAACCAAGCCACTTAAATTAGCCTCACCTAGTCTGAGTGGGCCATAAGTAGCCCGCAGAACAAAGACAGCCATGATGACTAATGACCATGGATGGATTCGACACTAGAAGCGTCACCAATCCATGTCCTCACCACGCTGGACGTTTTTACCTTCCACAGAGTTCATGGTGATGGCTTCCACAGAGTTCAGGCTATTAATTAGAGTTTTGGTGTCCAAGGATTAAAGGCTACGCTTGTTTCCTTCTTTCCCACAATACCTGAAAGTTCAATGAATGCGTCTGACGAGTTTATGATGCCTTCCAATAAATCGATGATTTACTCAATATATTTAGTAAATGAACTGTCATACTTAAATTATTCCTAAATTTTGCTCTAATAATCATATCTGCCCATTAGTCTGGTAATCCTGATAGCGTACGGATCAGTTGGTTCGAATCCCACCCAGTGCATGAATTTGCCTCAATAATTTGAGTTTGTGACCACATAATAATAAGACTCTGAGGGTTAAGTAGTAGAAAATGTTTTAAGCATTAACCTTGCCCTGTGGTTACCTTTCACTAAAGAGTGTTATTATTCCATATTATACAAAATTATGATGTGATTCAGATACAATTTATTACTTTTTTTTCAGAAAACGAGTCAGATGAAAAGAGTATAGCGGAATTCGCCAAGAAAGTTGACAGGACCAGCTACTCCCTAGAACCCAAAGTCAAGAACCTTCACTTCAACGAGTTGTTGGCCGAGATTGGTGGGTTCGGCAAATTCCATCTGTACCTCCTGCTCTGTCTAATCCCCTACATTGTGTCATATTCATTTATACAGGTGTCTCATAAGTATCTGACCCTACTGCCTGATCAGTATTGGTGTAATGTGCCTGCCCTGGCCAACCTCTCTTCCGAACAAAGGTGAGTGCACAGCGATTTTTGAGTTTGTTACTTCATACCTTTATTATTATTATTCAACACTTTATTAGATATAAATGGACATTATGTACAATACAAATAATTTTTTTAACAATGAAAAAAAATGGAAAAAATATAATTATGAAGATGGCTGGACAGTACTTATATCAGAGAATCAGCATTGAGATACAGAAGGGATACGCCGCAAACATTGTGGGCGCATGTCCAGTCCCAGAAGATCTCAATGAAATATTTTATTTGAAATAGTTTTAAAATGTTCGAATCTTGAGAGTTTAATAAAAAAAATTGATTTCTCCGTTTAAGAATATGAATAATATAATATACAATAAAATGAAAAAGAATAGAAAATTATGTAAAAAACATAATATACCTATGTCTTAACTAAAGGGCGGGGTTATTGCCTATGGCAATCTCTTCCACCCAGCCCTTTATCTTCTGCTCTGTCTTTTTTCTACTGATGTGAGGTAAATAAATATTCAGTTGTTTTGTTGCAGCACTCATATTGCCATATTTTACAGCTTCCTAAAAATACCTTTTCTAACGCCAATCCTGTTAAGGGCGCAAATACATTGAGTTAAAAAATGATTCTTTATCCCTAATATCTATGGTATTATAAATGTACATCAATATTTAATTATTATACGTTGCAATACACCAGCAAGGACATCGGCACCGCCCTTGATCAAGTTTTTCATTTCATGATTTCAATATTCAATTTGTGAAATGATTGATCAAATTTTTAATCCCAAGAAGAGATTGCAATAACCCCGCCATTTAGTTAGGACTTAATATAAGTAGTTACATATTTATCTATTTCTTTCCATTTTATTGTTTATATTATTTCCATTTTCTTTTATGATAATTATTGGTATTGTACATAATTATATATGTCTTTGTATCTAATAAAGCATTTAGTAATAATAATAATAATGTTGAATACACCGGTTCCCTTCAGAACACCGAAGTTAAGCGACATCCAGCGAGGTTAAGACTTGGATGGGTGACTATTCAAATTCTAATTCTCGTGACGCTGGCTTTTCCCGGCCCCACTCAGGCTGGGTGAGGTCAATGTGAGTAGCAGGTTTGTGAGTTTCCTGCGAATGGAGGGTAAAACCCCCGTCGTGATATGACCATGGCAGTTGAAAGCGACGTTAAACCCCACTTAAAAAAAAAAAAAATAATAATAATAATAATAATAATAATAAGACTTATTATTTTGGTTATTATTAATTCATTTATATGGGAAATACTTAAGAGCTGACTGTCAAAACTTACAGTCATGGATCAGACCTCGTTCATAGTTTTTTATTTATTTTTTTTCCCCAGAAGAAACTTGTCCATTCCACAAAACTCTGACGGCATCTTCGATAGATGTCGGGTGTACCGAGTGGAAAACGATTCCTGGCCTCTGGCAGGTGACCTGCTTGTCGCTGATTCTCAATGGAATGTGACGTCCTGCCAGAATGGATGGCAGTACCAAATGGACGACATATCTTACGCGTCCATAGCCGCAGAAGTGAGTATACCTAGATGAGAATATTTAGCTCTTCTCAGTTACACGAGTATAATACAATACGAGTAGACTCTTTAATAGAAGATACAACTGCCTCTGCTTTCACTGTGCCTGCTCTCTAAACCTACTCAAAGTCGGCATTTTTCAACCTCTTCCTCATGTTTAAACAAGTTTATAATCATATCCTAGCCAGCCTCCGTGGCGTAACGGTTGTGACTACTGCTCGTAGTCCAGAGATTATGAGATCGATCCCCGGTCGGAGCAAACTTTTCACACAGAAAATTCTGTTCCCTCCGTAAATGTGAGGCTGGCATTTCCGGCCCTACCCAGGCTGGGTGAGGTTATTGTGGATAGCTGGTACGATTCCCTGCGAAAGGAGGGTGAAACCCCCGTCGTTAGGAAGGACATCCAGCCGTAAAAAAAATGTGCCAAAACCAACCAACCTCAACCATGAGGTTGAACAACGTTGACCCTACTTCAGCGGGATAAGACAGAGTAAAAGAAGAAGATAATCATATCCCGGTAGCTCAGTGGTAAAGATGGGGGCCTGCTAATCCAGAGTTCGTGGTTTCGAAACCCAGCCAGTACATGAGATGTTATCTTCCCATTTGGGATTTTGACCACATGATAATGCGTCTTGGACTTATTGCTGGAATAATGGGACTTAATAGACTTAATCGGGCAGTATAAATAAGGCGAAATTATTATTATATGTTGGTCCTTCCTAAGTCCAACCTTGTGAATGAACTGTGGTAATGTCTTTTGGCCTGACAAAGCTGGTACTGAATCTGTAAAACATCTCCTAGAGAGACCCAATATTTTATATTTTTAACATGAAGTTTATAATCATAATTAGCAATCAAATTTTACCAGTAATTTCCAATGTTCCTCAATGATTACAGGATAGCTGGGTTTGTGATAAAAGCTCACACACCACCATAGCTCAAACTATGTTCTACCTGGGATCCATTTTGGGTGGCTTCGTTCTGAGTTGGGTAGCTGACAAGTTTGGCCGGATCCCTGCTGTGTTGGGTTCAAATCTGGTTGGATTCTTGGGGACAGTTCTAACGCCATTTTCCACGGAGATAGTTTTGTTTTCAGTATCTAGATTTCTGACTGGTGTCGGTTACTTCAACAGTCTCATCTTTTTCTATATTATTGGTGAGTTCAGTATAATTTTAACTAAAGAGTGTCAAAGAGTTATTGTATATTCAACGTCGCGTCGCGTCCTCAAGTTAATTGTTTCTTTTGCCCTTGTTTGGACCCGCATTTTTTTTTTTTTTTTTCTTTTCAGGTTGCTATTGGTAATTAATAGCCGAATAATAAGATAATTATGATAGAAACAGAGATAAGCTACACCGGCCGTCAAGTCAGAGTATAGTGCGTTGTGGTTGTTTGTTAAACCGAATTGAGGAAAGTTCTGACTTTATCTTTTTTCTAATCTTATTCCATAATTGGGCCCCTAGTACCTATTATTTTATTTTTTAAATAACTTAAAAAGTAGGTTTTTGAACCTAATTTCTTAGAGGAGGAGAGTAAAGGGGAATCCTATTCTAAAAAATCGCCCTATATTTCGTTTCCCACTCTTCAGTCCTCGAATACGTGGCCCCCAAGTGGCGGACTTTTGCCCTGACCATCCAGTTCCTGCTGTTCTACACCGGCTCCGAAGTGGCTCTCCCCTGGATTGTCGCCATGATCACTGACTGGCGGTGGATAGCGCTGGTGATGGCGGTGCCCCTGATGATTGGGTTCCTTTTAGCTTTCTTTGTGCCCGAGAGCGCGAGGTGAGATTTACTTATTTATGTATATTTATTAGTAGGTACCAGCCTTCGTGGCGTAACGGTTGTGACTACTACCCGTAGTCCAGAGATCCCGAGTTCGATCCCCGGTTGGGGCAGACTTTTCGAAGAAAATTCTGTTTCCTCCAAACACGTGAGGCTTGCATTTCCGGCCCTACCCAGGCTGGTTGAGTTTAATGTGGGTAGCTGGTACGATTCCCAGCGAATGGAGGGTAACACCTCCGTCCTGATCAGGACGTTAAAACCAAATAAAATCGTTGGCGTTAGGAAGGGCATCCAGCCATAAAAAAAGTGCTCCACCTTACCAACCTCAGGTTGAACAATGCCGACCCCAATAGAAACATGAACTAATATGGGATAAAGCAAGGGAGATATAATATATTTATTAGTAGGTAGGTATATATTTCTACATAAAATACTAGAACACTCTTAAAGCCGACCCCGTTTAAACGGGAAAAGGCAAAGGATAAGAAGAAGTATATATTATATTTCCGGTGTTTCAGTGTACCGGTACGCCTGTCCCGGTAGCTCAATGGTCAAGTTGTCTGCCTGGTAGTGCAGAGGTCACGGGTTCAAAACCAAGCCAAGATATGACAAGTTATCCCTTTTTGGATTTTAAGCACATCATAATAGGTCTTACTACTGGAATAATGGAACTTATTAGTCATAATCAAGCATTTTATTTTAATTTAAACATTCCCTGTTATATTTGTGCTAAAATACCTAGTTATTGTTTCCAATTTATTTAATTTTATATAAAATAATTCTTGACACGCTTTGTTTTCTATGTTTTACAAGGTGGCAAGTAGCGACAGGACAGATTGACAAAGCCATCAGCACACTCAAGAAAGTTGAAAAGGTCAATAAAACTCAAGTGGACCCAAAGCTTTATGTACAACTGAAGGTATTTAAAATCATTAAGGTCAGCATTTAAAATCATTAAGGCACATTGAATACACCAGTTCTCATTCAGTCACTGAAGTTAAGCAACGTCCAGCGATGTTAGGACTTGGATGGGTGAACCCTCGTGATGCTGGCTATTTCTAGCCCAACCCAGACTGAGTGAGGTTAATGTGCGTAGCTGGTTGGTAAGTTTTTAGCGAATGGAGGGTAAACCCTCTCTGTCTCATGACCTTACCAGTTGAAAAAAAAAATCATTTAAGCATGCAACGGGAATCCGTTGGTTCGAATTCCACCCAATGCATGAATTTTCCTCATATATAGACTTTGACCACATAATAAAGGCACCAAAATATACTACTGCTGGAATATAGGGAACATTTAGTCCTAGTCGGGCAGTATAAATAACTGTCAATGGTATATTGCATGTAGGTACATTTAGAACATTAATGTGGTATACAATATTTACAATTATATTTTTACAGTTTTATCTCGTCTATAGATAGGGGCATTTGAATAGCAGGTACCCATGTGTGGCATAGTGTCTATCATCATCATAGGGTGGCGTCATCGTGAACGATGGTAGCCATCAGAAAGTGGAGGAAAAGCTCAGCACTTCTACCACTGACTTTACAAGGAGGCTAATAATTGTCAAGGGCCCCCAAAACCAAGCCAATACTGGTATACTCCCTGTTTATAGTCCCCTACCGAGACACTGGTCTTCTCCCTGTTTATAGTCCCCTAGCGAGACACTGGTCTGCTCCCTGTTTATAGTCCCCTAGCGAGACTGCTGGTCTCCTCCCTGTTTATAGTGTTATAAGTTATAACTATTAAGATTATAGTGTATAACTTAGAAAAAAACTTGATATTTCATCATAATTTATGTGCACTGGTAGTCAAGTGGTTAACGCGCTGGTGTGGTAATCCAGGTAGTTCGAATCTTACCCAGTGCAAGAATTTTTCCTCGTGAATTTGAGTTTGTGACCACATAATTATAAAACTCTGAGGTTTAGGTGGTAGAATATGCTTTGAGCATTACCTCGCCTGGTGGTTACCTTCCACTAAAGAGTATTATTATAATTTACTGGTCTTCCCATTTCGACAGGAGAGCTACACCCGTGAGCACCCCAGGGACTCAGGCAGGGTCAGTGTCAACGTGGTGCATATCTTCAGGACCAAGAACCTCAGGAGGAATGTCTTCGCTTGTGTTGTCATTTGGTAAGAGATTGTTGTCATTTGGTAAGAGATTGTTGTCATTTGGTAAGAGATTGTTGTCATTTGGTAAGAGATAATTGTCATTTGGTAAGAGATTGTTGGCATTTGGCAAGAGATTATTGACATTTTAATAGATTACTGACATACGTATTTGCCTTTGTGGTGAAACGGTTGTGACTACTCCCCGTGGTCCAGAGAGCTTGGGTTTGATCCTGTGTTGGGCAGAATTTTCTAACAACAAAAATGTACTTTTCAGAAACATATAGTCCGATTTGAGGGACGGTCTGTATTTACAAAAAAGGTTGTGATTTGTAATTCTATTTTATAAGTCGTTTTTTTTTTTATATAATATAACAGGCAAATTAGAAATACTGTATGATAACATGTAGGTACAATACAAAATACCATTACCCCCCTCATAGGGTGAGGCCCATGCTCCATAGGAGTGACAGAGGGCTATATTATTATTATTATTATTTATAAGTCGGCCTTTAATCACACCCCATCACACTATCTTCCATTGAAAGGGTCATTTACATTATTATTATTTATAAGTCAGCCTTTAATCACACCCCATCACACTATCTTCCATTGAAAGGGTCAGTTACATTATTATTATTTATAAGTTGGCCTTTAATCACAGCCCATCACACTATCTTCCATTGAAAGGGTCATTTACATTATTATTATTTATAAGTTGGCCTTTAATCACACCCCATCACACTATCTTCCATTGAAAGGGTCATTTACATTATTATTATTTATAAGTTGGCCTTTAATCACACCCCATCACACTATCTTCCATTGAAAGGGTCATTATTTTTTGTAACGCCAGGTTGTCCCTTTGGTTCGTGTACTCTGGTCTGATGCGTCAGCCTCGTCACTTCGACTTGAACATCTTCATCTCGGCCTCGTTGCTCGGGTTAACGAGTTTCCCCGCCTTCCTGATCGTTCTCCTCACGCTGGATGTCTGGGGCAGAAAGTGGCTGTCGTTCGGGTCCTTGTTTCTGGGAGCACTCACTTTGCTGCTCAGTACGGCAGACCCGACAGGTGAATAATAATGAAATTAGATAGTTAAGTTCCCAGGAAAAACAAATAATTATACACAACTCTTTGTAAAACAAACAAAAAAAAACATAATAGGTACTTAAGATTTCTATGTATTAGAAATCTATCGGAAGTAATACTTGGCTTTTTTTTGTTCTACTTAATTATTTATTTTCTGATGGCCATTTCGCCAGTTGCGGCATCGTCAGTGAAAAGAAAACTGACGATACCGTAACTGGCGAAATGGCTATCTAAAAATAAATAATCAAGCAAAACAAAACAACGTGTTTCTAACTCCAAATTATTTCGATGAATAATAATATTTATAATCGTACCAACTCATACCTGTCTGAATATTAAGTTCAAAATAGTATCGTTGGACATAGCACGAACCTAGACTTTGCCAATATGAACCATTGCTTGTAATAGGACAGCGCGAAAAATTCCGTAATGACAAAAAACGATTTGGATTTTTTCGCAAATACCTACGTAATGGGACTCGAGCCGACAGTCTAAATAAAGCACTACTAAAAAAAGTTATCATATTTGTGTTTATCACAGTAGTGATATCACAACTACTCAAAACTCTCTTTACTAATTTATGCTAAACTTGGGACTTGAACCACTGACCTCCAGGTTACAAGTCCGCCGCCTTATCGATAAAGCACTACTATACTATACATAGCCTATAATATTTTTCTGAAAGTCCCACCATCATCTTCAGGGCCCCTGTCCTCCGTCACTGCCATCGTTGGAAGAATCTTCCTCAGCGTCACCCACGCTGTTGCTCTCCAATATGGATCAGAGGTTTTACCCACCGTGGTACGGGCCCAGGGGTTGAACCTCATGCACGTCTTTGGGTCTGTTGCTTCCATTGTGAGCCCTTTGATTCTTCAGTGGGTGAGTAGATTATTACAAGTTTTGTTATATACCTTTTTACCTACGGTACGAAATTGCATCAGAGATTCGTGGTATATGTATTATTATTCATAGATATTATAATGAGTTCATAAATATTATACGTAGATGTTATAAAAAGTCCAAAAAAGCGATGGAGAGATGAGCTCAAAAAATTGGCAGGAACAGGATAGATATAATTGGAAGAATTTTGATGATGGCGACCTTTGTTCAGTATTGCACTACTAATGGTTGTGAATGTTGATTATGATTATATCCGGTGATGAAAAAAATGGTCAAGGCCATTCTAAATGCTGGTAGGAAGTGTTTTGGTGAATGGCAAGGTATCAACATTTAAGCAATCAAGCCAGAATTTTTATGAGCGCCGTGTTTCTAATGTAGGTATGCAATGTGCAAGGTATTTCCCGGAATTTCCTAATTTGACATAATGTCCTACTTGTTTTCTTATTGTGAGTAAGTTTATTTGAACAAATCTATAAGTATGGATAATGGTTAGTGGAGCGAAGTGGACTGTAGATTCTAAAAATTTAATAGGGCTGGTTCAAATGGTAAAGAAATGATTTATATAAAAAGGCTGAAAAGATTTTACTTACGTGACTCAAGACTTGTAGATTTTTTTTTATCACTCACCGCTATCACCCTTCCCTATACTGCTGAAATTTTAGAAGACTTAAAGGAGATTAGGAGGGGAGCGGAGGCCTTTGCCCTTTAATATAAAAGCGGTCAATTAAAATGCAGAATAATTATTGAGGTGTATTGAAAAATTCACTTTTCACTTGGATGATAATTCTATAATAAAAAGCTCTGAATAAACTGTACTTTCTCTAATGGTTGTCAAATTTATACTAACTATCTAGGAGCTTTCTAGGTGAGTTTAGCTCTGATTTGAAGGAGGGTGAGAGAACTTGTTGGTGATTTCTTAATTTTTGGGTTGATGTATAGCACAATGCTCTCTCATTAATACAACTATTAAACAGTACCAAACATTCCCCCGGCCATGAAGTAATCACTTCATAATGACCACGAAAGGGTTAAAGTAAAGATAGTCTACTAACAACAAAAAATAAAAATAAAAGCAGAAAAGTAGACCATCTCATATCTAAGCTAGCTTTTACAATATCGAAAAAAGTAAATAAAAATTCCAAATGAAAATTCACAAGAACCAACAACCAAAAAAAATATGAAAAACTAAATAAATGTAATTTTTGAAAATGAAATAAATTAAAAAACTTCTGGGGTGCAAAAAGGATTTTCCTTACTATGTACAACAACTAAAATGTTAGTTATGACTAAAATAATGTAAGTCATAACAACCAACTAAATATAAAACTAAGTAGACACCTACTGAGTAGGTAAAATGCATAATTTTACCACTGGACGCTTGAACACACCCTTTGATGTCCTGACTGAAGCCACTCTACAAATACCATCTTTACCAGGATAGACATCAGTCACGACACCCAAGGGCCAATATTGAGGTGAAAGCAAGTCCTGCATAATAACTACAATCGTGCCTGGGGTTATAGGAGGAGCGGGGGATTTCCATTTTTGTCTCTCCTGCAAATTAGTCAAATATTCAAGACTCCACCTTTTCCAGTACACCTGAACAATCCTGTTCAATAACTCAAACCGTTGTAAGCGGTTCTCATTTACATCCGAGACGTCTTTTGACGGAATAGATCTCAAAGGAACAAGATTAAGAAAATGCGCAGGAGTGAGAGCAGAGGGCTCACTGCCATCTGAACTAAGAACACACAGAGGTCTCGAGTTAAGCAAGGATTCAATCTGAACCAATACTGTAGAGAGTTCCTCGTATGTTAGGATCTGGGTACCTATTGCTTTGTACAAATGAGTCTTAACACTTTTGACGTTAGACTCCCAGATACCTGCGAAATGACTAGCGGTAGGCGGTAAGAATTTCCATTCAATTTGATGGAAAGACAGAGCTTCCGCGAACTGTTTAGAATGAGCTGAAGAAGACAACCATTTATAAAGATCGTCGAGCTCATTTTTACAACCAACAAAGTTAGTACCATTATCGGTATAAATGAAAGACACTGGACCGCGTCTTGAAACGAATCTTTTCAATGCGGCCAGGAACATGGCAGTACTAAGGTCTGAGACCAATTCTAAATGCAATGCCTTTGTAACTAAACAAATAAAAAGGCAAAGATACGCCTTTTGAGATTTGATACCTCTTCGTTTTGCTAAAGTGATATGAAAAGGACCAGCAAAATCTATACCAGTGTGAGTGAAAGCAGACTTAGTTTCTTGTACGCGAAACTGGGGTAAGTCTGCCATGAGTGGGAAAGTTGGTTTAGGATTTAATTTAAAACAATGATTACAAGCTTTAACTCGACGTCTGACTATATCTCTACCTGATAAGATCCAATATTTCTTTCTCAAGATAGCTAAAAGTAATGACGGTCCTGTGTGCAAATTAGAAATATGAAAAAAAACCAATAATTAAATTCACAATAGGATGTTTCTTGGGAAGAATCAGAGGATGCTTGTGCTCATAGCCGAGCGAGGAGTTTGAAAGTCTGCCACCAACTCTCAACAATCCATCTTGTAAGAATGGATTCAAATGACGTAATTGAGAAGAACATTCCTTATTATTTTCTAACGCCGTGATATCCTTAGCAAAGAACTGTCTTTGCAAGGCCTTAATGAGAAGTGTCTCTGCGAAATTTCTATCTGACACCGAGATGAAATCCCTACGCGGAAGAAAGTGTATGAACCTGCACATAAAAACTATTATGTTCAGTAGTTTCAACCACGACGAGATTTTGCAAGATAATTCTAATAAAAAATGAATGGGCGGCTCAACTACAGCAAGCGCGACTAATTTTTCCTCAGGTACTGAAGTCAGTTCCGAGTGAACCATATCCAAAGGCCAGTCAGCTATATCTGACTTAAGCCACCCTGGACCTGAAAACCACAGACGATGATTTATAAACTCTTGAGCCATGATGGGCCGAGTCAGGCAATCAGCCGGATTACTGATACCCGCAACATGATACCAAACATTTTGAGATACTAATTCATGAACTTTTGCAACCCGATTTGCGACAAAAGTTTGCCATCTATGAGGAGATGAACGAATCCAATGTAGCGCCACCATTGAGTCTGTAAAACAAAATATTTTTTCAATCGATTGTCTATCCCTGTATGTATCTACAACGCGCGCCATAAGTTGGGCAAGTAAAAGAGCACCACAAAGTTCTAACCTAGGCAGCGAAGTACTTTTCAAAGGGGCAACACGCGACTTTGAGCACACCAGGTGAACTTTGATTTCACCGGTAGGTAAGGTGGTTCTACAGAAGACCATTCCTCCGTATGCTAATTCAGAACTGTCTGAATAGCCAACTAAAACAACATGAGAATTCTGAGTAACAGAAATATGACGAGGAAATTGGATTTGCGAAATGAGGGGAAGCTCAGACTGAAAGCAATCCCAGGTATGAATTATTTTTTGAGGTGGAGTAGCATCCCATCCAAGTTTGATGCTCCACAACTCACGAATCAACAATTTAGCCACCAGAACGACGGGCTGAACTAAACCTAAAGGATCAAATATCCTGGCTACCGCGCTAAGAATATTTCGCTTAGTTGCGACCTTTGGCTCCAAGTGAGCCTGAAAGAAGAATGAATCAGTATTAGGGTTCCATTGAAGTCCTAATATTTTAATAGTTTCTTTCGAGTCTGAGTCCCATTCTACTAAACTAGACACCTGATCTGTCTCAGGAATTTTATCTAAAACTTCTTTAGAGTTCGAGGACCATTTTGTGAGGTCGAAACCCCCGGCCCTGAACAATCCTACTAATTGAGATTGAAGTTGACTCGCTACCTTGGTATCTGGTACACTACAAGCCACATCATCTATGTACATGTCTCGACCTGCAAACTCACCAGCGAGAGGAAAACGATCTTTTTCATCTTCCACGAGCTGCTTGACCGTTCTCAATGCTAGAAACGGTGCAGAATTTAAACCAAAATTCAAAGTGGTGAGGCAGTATGTACGCAAGGGGTCCTCTTTACGAAAACGCCACAAAAGTTTTTGATATGAATGATGAGCAGGTTTCATATTTATTTGTAAATACATTTTAGCAATGTCAGCAGTCATTGCAATTTTATACAAACGAAAATTCAACAAAATAGTAATTAAGTCAGAATAAAGTTTTGCACCTGTGTACAAGAGATCATTAAGAGATTTATTAGAATCAGATTTGAAACTAAAATCCCATACTATACGAAGTTTGGATGTGATTTTATCCTGCTTTATCAAAACATGATGAGGAACGTAATAACCAGTGTCGTGGTTATCACTATCTAAAGGGGACATATAACCTTTATCGAGGTACGATTGTATAATCTCACAATATGATGAATGAAGTGAAGGATTAGCGAGCAACTTTCTTTCCAAACTATTGAACCGTCTTTCAGCACCCAAGTACGAATTACCTAGGTTTGAAGGATCATGCTGAAACGGCATAGCGATTGAATAGCGACCTGTTGAGTCACGCGATACAGTTGCTTGGAAGATTTCTTCACAATCCGACTCCTCTTGATTCAAAACTTTGGGAGTACAAACATCTTCAATCTCCCAAAATTTTTGAACTAACAATTCAAGAGGTTTTTCTACGATATGAAATGAATGATTTTCCAACGATTTAATATTCGAACTAGACGCCACAGAACCCATCATGACGTAACCAAGCGATGTCTCCATAGCGACCGGACCATTAGGATTGAGAACGCGAGTAGACTGAAACAACTCCGAGAAAAGCTGTGCGCCTACAATAGCGTCCACACAAGCAGGAGTGGCAAAGTCCGGATCTGCCCATGGGAGATGACGGAGATGAGTCAGCCTGTCCGCGGGAACCCGCGCTGCAGGAAGACTACTGGTGATGATATCTACTACTAAAGCATTTGCCTGGTACTTGATGTCTGTGTCGAAGCGAGAAGTGAAAGTGAAACAAGTCTGTCCCTTGACTGAACTGCCAGAGTCCCCGATGCCTTTGACTGAGGCATACATCTTGCCTAAGGGAAGTCCTAGTCTCCTACAACAAGCAGAAGTGATGAGGTTGCAAGAACTAGCACTATCGAGAATGACGCGAATTGACTGCTGGATCCCTCTAATATCTGTGACAAAAACTTGAGCGGTAGGCAGCAAAACAACATGAGATGAATTATTATTATCATTCAAGTTGAATGATTGTAATGCACAAAAACTATTTTCTTGGCCACTACCTATTACACCAGATGTTTTTGCGGGACCCGGTTCAGAAAAATGCGGTTGCGGATTGCTAGCTTGCGGAAAATGCAGCAGAGTGCTATGACGTTGATTACATTTTTTACAACTATGTTTTGATTGACAATTTTTGACTTTGTGTTGACTACTTAAACAATTAATACAAAATCCCTTGTCACGAACTATCTGATAACGAACATCAGGACTTTTGTCTAAAAATAGTTTACAACTATAAATGGGATGAGCTGGTGACGATTTGCAAACTAAGCAACTAGAAGGTTTAGACTGAGAATGTTCAACTATAAATGTCTGACTAACCTTACCTTTATTAGGGAGAAAAGATTTCTGACCACTACTAGATGAAGTGGGTCTATTAGGTCCCGGGTTCGAAACCTCTAAACGAGACAATATTTTTACGTGATCCTTGAGAAAAGTGTGGACATTCTGGAAAGTGGGTATCTCATTACTCTTGAGCGACATTTCGAAGAGACGTGCTGTCTCGCTGTCTAATTTACTGAGAGTAACATGAGCAAGCATGAAGTCCGAGAGAGATGCGAGATCCACTTTTTTCAAAGCTAACACGGAAGAGCATAACTCATCTATAACTTGATTCAACTGAGCGGGACATTCGGATTTAATGGGTTTAAAGTTCAATATTTTAGATAAATAGACCCTAGCCTCGCTCCTTTTGCACTGGTACTTTTCTACTAAATTATTAAAAATTATGCTATAGTTATCACCAGTGGCAGGTATACCAGCGCACACGGTAAGTGCCTTGCCTGTCAGTTTTGATACAAGATATTGAACCTTTTGTGTATTATCTAAGTCCTTATTCTCATGAATCATAGATTTAAAACTTTCATAAAAAACATTAAATTCAGAAAACTCACCGTTGAATGGAACTAACTCCAAAGCAGGCAGACGAACCTTTGACTTTTGAGTCGGAACCACGGCGGTCACCTCCCGAGTGGATGCCAATATATCTTGAGCATAACCACAATGTGTAACAAACTTCTCTAGATCTGAGTAATCTGGAGTGTATGTACTATCCAACTGAATTTTTACCAAGTTCAATTTGTCTAAAACTTCAATAAAAGAGTCCCTTACAGCAGGCAACGCTTGACATTTGGCCTTGAGAAGCACTAAGTTATTGGGATCATCAGCCAACTTTTTGGCTAATTCACTAGCTGATTTGGCTACACTATACAAACTATTTCTTTTAGCCTCTAACAAAACCTTGTTATTATGCAAAGCCTCAGCTGTAGGATCTGTTAAACCTGTGGTTTTAATCTCTTTAGTCTCGTTACCCATATTTGAAAAAATGCAAAAAAAATTTATGAAACTAGTTAGTTTATGAAACACTACTAAATTGAATGTGAACTAAAATATCACTAATTTCACTGAAATTATGCACAAAAAAAATCTTCTGAATTGTAATTGTGACTATAAGTGAATTAAATAATAAATCCCTTAAAGTTAAGTTAGTTAAGCCAGCTAAAATATGAATGTACGTACTATTCACAAAAAAAATCAATCAACCAATTTGAGAGAAAAGTGCTAAATTTCAACCATAAAATTATGATAAATTACTAATAAAGCGAAATATTATGCAAAAGGTTTATCATTAAATTAAATATTCACAAAAATATTAAATAAACAACCACCAACAAATAAGAAGAAAAAAGAAATTCAAATTATTTTTGGAAATTCTGAAATAATGACTAAGTTGAAAATTACAAGTCACAAAGTGTGAAATCAACAAAAGTTTACGGAGAATCCCGAAACTCGATTTCCAACTACCTAATTTTAATTATGATAAGAAGGTACCTAATTAAGAGTACCTATCTACTATCTATAAAATGAAATGCACCGAGGTGCCAACAAAGTTACAAGTTAAGAGATTGAAAAATGGTAACTTAACAAGTTTCTAAAGTTCTATGAATGAATGACTGTTTGATGCATCGAATGCCGCGGTTCTCAAGCTATCTAAGTACATTAGCCTAACGAACGAAATGAATGAATGAGAATGCTAAGTACGTAAATAGCTGAGAATAACTATTATACCTAGCAAGCTAACTTACTAGATACCCATCGAAAATGATTGAGTAATTTGAGTATAAAAATGACACCAGAGAAAAGTGAATTTTCGACTACGAAAATAAATGCAAAAATATGCTATATGGCCCGAAGATGACCAAAAATATGGAGCGAAGTGGACTGTAGATTCTAAAAATTTAATAGGGCTGGTTCAAATGGTAAAGAAATGATTTATATAAAAAGGCTGAAAAGATTTTACTTACGTGACTCAAGACTTGTAGATTTTTTTTTATCACTCACCGCTATCACCCTTCCCTATACTGCTGAAATTTTAGAAGACTTAAAGGAGATTAGGAGGGGAGCGGAGGCCTTTGCCCTTTAATATAAAAGCGGTCAATTAAAATGCAGAATAATTATTGAGGTGTATTGAAAAATTCACTTTTCACTTGGATGATAATTCTATAATAAAAGCTCTGAATAAACTGTACTTTCTCTAATGGTTGTCAAATTTATACTAACTATCTAGGAGCTTTCTAGGTGAGTTTAGCTCTGATTTGAAGGAGGGTGAGAGAACTTGTTGGTGATTTCTTAATTTTTTGGGTTGATGTATAGCACAATGCTCTCTCATTAATACAACTATTAAACAGTACCAAACAGTTAGTGCTTATTGTTCGATTTTGTATTTACAGGGTTATGCAGACTCTCCGGGGCCTCTCATCATACTGGGTCTGATTGGAGTCTTTGGTGCTTTCGTGACGATCGTGTTGCCTGAAACTCATTGTAAATCTCTACCGGAGACCATTGAGCAAGGACGGAAGATGAAGGACGAGACCTTGTTCGACATTTTGTTCTGTGATACAGATGAGGATGAGTAACAGCCATATTTTTGTTTTTTTTTTTTTTAAATGATTTTTGAGTAATCTTACTCATAACTTGAGAACCAAGTCTCATTGGTTGAACAATAAGTTCTTAAAAGTATTTGTGTTAGATAACATTGTGATATCACAGTTATTTAATCAAACTACCGTTACTAAAATTATACTTAACTTGGGACTTGAACCACCGACCTTATCGAGTACCTATGCTTCTGAGGTAAAGGGCAATTTTTTTAAAGATTAGTATGATAATTCAAAGAGGATAAGAAGTGTGGTATTGCAATTCCAACGAGTTTCAAATGCTACGATTATGAACTTTTTCAGCGGTTAATTATTCAATAGTTGGTTAATATTAATCCATTAAAAGTTATTTTGAGCATTTATGAAGTTATTTTTTAATTGACTGTATTTATAATTATTTATTTTATTTATTACCTAATTTATTTTAGCACTGAATGTACTGAAGGCAAGTTGTAAACTCTATAGTTACCTACCTGTAGATATTATTTTTATTTTAGTATATCTACCTAATTCTGTTTTTAAGTATTACATACCTATAATTCAATTTAAGAAAAAATGCTTCCATTTTTATTCACAAACGTAAAGAAATTTTGCCTTTATCCTTTTCCCTTTCCATCATAGGTAGTAAGCGTAATATGAAGTTAAGAAATTCAGAGCAACAATTTTTGTTTTTTATTGTAAAATCTGAAAAACATTTATTTTGAACAAAACAAACAATCTAGAACATTTTGATCTGAAGAATAAAATAATATGGAAAAAACTAAACTTTAGGTAGATATCTTTGATTCTCCTAAGAATTTAATAAATTAAAAGAAAAAGAATTTCAGATATGAAGAATACAGAACATTAATAAAAAATTATAATCAAAGACATAATAAATGCACAAATCGAGTACCATTTCTACATGGAAACTTCAATAAGTTTAGGGTGACAATATAAAAAAAAATACTATAAAGATAAAAAACAGACAGTCCCTCAAGTTGGAATCTCCATCAATCTCAGACCGACTTGAGGAACGGTCTGCACTTCTTTGTTATAATTTTATTTTATAATTCGTCCCTAAATCTCTTCTAAAAAATAAGAGAAAATATCTTTGTTTTAAATAGAGAAATCAAAACACAAAAATCTGCATACCAAGAAAAAGACAATCTTTGAAAGAAAGATAGGTACATTTTATAATCCGAAAACAGTACTCATTATGAAGGAACTATCTAACTACACATTTTCATTTACTTTGTACAATATTTTTACAAAATTTTCTATTCGTAAATTTCTTCTAATAAGTTAAAACAAGAGAATAAATGAAGAAATGGTTTTCCATCTCAAAAAGTGAAACTTTGAATAACCATTAATCTTTGTGAAAGAATCTATTTACTGAAAGTGGATATTAAAGAATGTTTTTTTAACGAATTAACGCACCTACTTTCTATTAAGAAGGCAGTATTTTTTTTCTTACATGTACATTGTACATGATCTGGAATAAAGGATAAAATTACACATAGGTATTACGAGATTTTAGTGTTCTCAGATACATGCGCTTCACCGAATTATGAATTTTTTTGCTAGAAAAAATCCATTTTTCACCATCACAATTGGCTTCTGATAATTTTCTGATGATATATTTAAAAACAATGGTTCATTTACAGTTCTAAACCGACGCTTTATGTACACTAAAGCTGGAAGACTTAAAAAGAAGTAAAGGAAAGAGAGAAAAAAAAATTCAACGTTGTCATGCAGCACTCTGTTTACATAGTAATGGAGATGGTGCTGGACATTTAATAAAAGAAAATATCCCATTCTCATTGGTGATGCACATTTAATATAAGAATATATTCCATTCTCATTGGCGATGGACATTTAATATAAGAAAAATCCTATTGTCTTATCTTGTTAATCATCTATAGAATACTTTTCTGTGGCAAATTTCAAATTATTCCCAGTAAACTCGCCTTAGTGAAACTCGCAATGCTCCGGACTCGAACCACCGAACTCTAGGCTATGAGTCCCGAGTACGTCGCCAATGAGCTCGGAATTAATAATTTAACAATTATAATACTCTTTAGTATACTATCGCCTTATTTATACTGCCCGATTAGGATTATTAAGTCCCATTAGTAAGCAGTAAGCCCAAGACATATTATTATTATGTGGTAAAAATCCTAAATGGGAGTATAACTTGTCTTGTCCCGGCTGGGTTTCGAAACCGCGACCTCTGGAATCTCTGGATTCACAGAGTGCCTTTACCACCGAGCTACCGGTATTACGGTTGATCGCATATAGAAATATGTGGTTCAGGATGAGCCAACTTTGAAATAAAGTTGGCTGGAGACCATCACTCACCCCTCCAGCTGTTGCCAAGCTGGTTACAACAACAACAACTACAAGTATAAGGTACCACCAGGCGAGGTTTATACTCACAGCATTTTCTACCACCTAACCCTCAGAGTCTTATTATGTGAGTAAATACTCATATTAATGAGGGAAATCCTAGCTTTAAGTAGATCCGATCCTCAGATCACGGATCCATGCGCTAGATTATTTACATAACCACATCGACTACCAATGCTTGGTACCAGGCGCGGCCGGTGGGCAAATGTTTTGAGGGTGCTGCCACATAAACCGGACTAAAATGGGATTTATAGAGACGTTCTTTCAGTATCTGAAGAGTTTGGGTTTGTTTACCATACCAATCATAATAATCATGCATGCATTATTCTAGAAATCTGTGATCATTTTCATTGTGTATGATCTAGTTTGATGGGTTTGATGGCATTGCCTCAGGCAATAATCACGCACTTTGTCAATATTATTCTTGTCAATAAAGAGTTATGATTAATATTATTATCTAGGACTTGAGAAAATTTACTCTTTTTCGTCTGGGGATGCTGCAGTTCCGCAGCTCCTTACCATCGGCCGCGCCTGGGTGGTACGTATCACGTGTTCTTCACTTTCTCTACCTCTCTTCAAGAGTCGTCAATTCTCTCTACCTCCTCCTGCCAGCCTCCGTGGCATAACGGTTGTGACTACTGCCCGTAGTCCAGAGATCCTGAGTTCGATTCCCGGTTGGAGCAGACTTTTCGCACAGAAAATTCTGTTCCTTCTGAACATGTGAGGCTGGAAATTCCGGCCCTACCCAGGCTGGGTGAGGTGAATATGGGTAGCTGGTACGATTCCCAGCGAATGGAGGGTAAAACCCCCGTCCTGTCTACCTCAAGTCAGGACGTTAAAACCAAATAGAATCAATGGACATGAAAGGAGCCTAGACATTGGATCTGGGCGTCCATATAATCCTCTCACCACCGTGATTTAGGTATCAATACCTATCTCACGGACACGGAATTATTATTATTATTATTCTACCTCCTCCTGAAGTCGTCATTCTTGTCGTCATTTTCCTCGTCATCGTCGTCGTCAATTTCCGAGAACTCCTTGCTCCCCTGAGTGTCGATGGCGATGTAGGACGCAGAGAAACCTTTGCCGAAAACTGTGTCGTCGGACCGGAATCGAACCAGCAACTCTTCGCTGATGGAGATGATGTCCGTGGGATTCTGAAAAAATGAGAGATTATTTCAATATTATGATTATTTCAACTACTAAATGGTGGAGATGAGTCTATTACGACACTTTTAATAACACGTATAGGTATGTGGGGGACTGGGGGACTATAAACAGGGAGTAGACCAGCATTGGCTCGGTTCTGGGGGCCCTTGTCAATTATTAGCCTCCTTGTAAAGTCAGTGGTAGAAGTGCTAAGTCATCACTCCTCCACTGTCTGGCTACCATCGTTCACGATGACGCCACCCTATGATGATGATAGGTATGTATGAAGGAAGAAACATAAATGTATGTTACTTTTATTGAGGACAAGAAGAGACTGGCAAATAGGTAGGGAAAAATGTCTAAGTGAACAACTGGCGTTGCTATGACAACGTTAGACCATATCATACAGAACTACATTGATAGTCGTGTAACCTATACATATTTTCTACCCGTGCTTCTTCATCTAGAGGTCACTGGTTTGAATTCCGGACAGTGCGGAATTATCAGGCAAAAAATTTCCGCTTCTAGAATGACTTTGAAATTTCCTAACCTGAAGTACTGCTGATAATCGAACTCAGGACCTCTGGACTACGGGCAGTAGTCACAACCGTTACGCCACGGAGACTGGCTTATTATTACATATTAGGTATAATAATAATAAATTAGAATAGTCATTACTGTCATAAGTAATTACAAAATCTAGGTTTTTCCTACTGTTAAAACCTAGACTTCTGAGTAAAATATTCTAATCCTTAACCTATGCTGTGATTTAGATAGATAGATATATTATAAATTATATTTTAAGTTAATTCTAAGTATTTTTTGTTATTTGTAAAACTATTGACATGTGTAACAACTTCTATGTTGAGAAACACGAAAAAAAAATATAATAACAATAAAAATAATAATAATATTGCCTTATTTATACTGCCCGATTAGGACTACTAAGTCCCATTATTCCAGCAGTAAGCCCAAGACGTATTATTATGTGGTAAAAATCCCAAACGGGAGGAAAACTTGTCATGTCCCGGCTGGGTTTCGAACCCGTGACCTCTGGATTCACAGAGTGCCGCCTTTACCACTGAGCTAATAAAGATTTGAATCAAGTGCCCATGCTTACCGTGCTGCCACAGAACCGCCCATACGAAGCCTGGGAGACACTGGAGTCCAGCCCCGAGTACACCTCCACATAGTCGTACTCACAGTCCTTGTTGTTCTCAATGTCGAACGTGAGGAAGGTGAGATGCACGTTCCTGCCGGGTTCCGCCACTATGGCCCAGTCGCAGTCCATGCCTCTTCCATAGGGTTCGTCTCCGTAGCGCGCGTGCGAGTACAGGTGACGCTTGTAGTCTTGCGCTTGGAGGTGTCCCCCGCACACTGGCGATGGATAAATAGAAGCAATTAGAATAAAACGGGGATAATAGAGATTCACGAGGAGAAGATGGAAAAGGAGAGAAGAAGAGAAGAGAAATTAGAGAGAAGAATAGAAGAAAGAAGAGAAGAGAAGAGAAGAGAGAGAGAAGAGAAGAGAAGAGAAGAAAGAGAAGAGAAGAGAAGAGAAGAGAAGAGAAGAGAAGAAGAGAAGAGAAGAGAAGAAGAGAGAGAAGAGAAGAGAAGAGAAGAGAAGAGAAGAGAAGAGAAGAGAAGAGAAGAGAAGAGAAGAGAAGAGAAGAGAAGAGAAGAGAAGAGAAGAGAAGAGAAGAGAAGAGAAGAGAAGAGAAGAGAAGAGAAGAGAAGAGAAGAGAAGAGAAGAGAAGAGAAGAGAAGAGAAGAGAAGAGAAGAGAAAGAGAAAGAGAAGAGAAGAGAAGAAAGAGAAGAGAAGAGAAGAGAAGAGAAGAGAAGAGAAGAGAAGAGAAGAGAAGAGAAGAGAAGAGAAGAGAAGAGAAGAGAAGAGAAGAGGAAGAGAAGAGAAGAGAAGAGAAGAGAAGAGAAGAGAAGAGAAGAGAAGAGAAGAGAAGAGAAGAGAAGAGAAGAGAAGAGAGAGAAGAGAGAGAGAAAGAGAGAAGAGAAGAGAAGAGAAGAGAAGGTTCCGCCACTATGGCCCAGTCGCAGTCCATGCCTCTTCCATAGGGTTCGTCTCCGTAGCGCGCGTGCGAGTACAGGTGACGCTTGTAGTCTTGCGCTTGGAGGTGTCCCCCGCACACTGGCGATGGATAATAGAAGCAATTAGAATAAAACGGAGATAATAGAGATTCACGAGAAGAAGATGGAAAAGGGGAGAGAAGAGAAGAGAAGTGAGGAGAAAAGAAAAAAGAGGAAAGAACGTTCTGGAGAAGGAGATAGAGAAGCGGAGAGAAAGAGAGGGAGTGAGAAAAAAGGGGCAGAAGAGAGAGGAGAGAAAAAGAGGGAGAAGTTGAAGAAGAAGACAGAGTCCTAGATAGAGAATAGGAGAGAGATAGGTTGTTAGTTTGTTCTTGTGAATGTAAAGTTATCATATTTGTGTTAATCACTTTTGTGATATCACAACTAATCAAACTCGCTTTGCTATATTCCACGCCGCCGAAACCGGGACTTGAACCACTAACCTCCAGGTTGAAAGTCCACCGCCCTATCGATCAAGCTACTGAGGTCGGTATTAGAATAAAAATTATGTATATAAATAACAGTTAAAAATTTTTGTATTTACATTTTTTTGGAGAACATCCCATCTTAAGAATATTAAATGTAAGTACAAAATGTCGGTTTAAATTTGAAAATAAATAAGACCTTATTTAGGCTGCTGAAATAAAGGGAGTTTTTAGTCTCACCTCGACAGTATAAACAAGGTATATTCTATTCCCCCCACCTGTAGCCATACCAAATAGGCGTTTACATGGTATGGCCATGTTACGAGGGGAAGCAATAACCTCACACAAGAAATCCTAACCGGAGAAGTAGAAGGCAGAAGAGTCCCCGGCAGACCTAGGATGAGATGGTTAGACAGCATCAAAGATGACATGAAAATTATAGGATTACAAGAAGGAGAATGGTAGAAAAGAAGTATGTATGATTTTTATTTGTGGTGAAGCACAAGGCCTCTTCACAATTTTTGTGGGTAGCGCAGAATTACTAAAAGCCTCCTGTACTTTTCGAATTCTATTACATTAATTTCTTTTTACTCTGGTAATGCCGCCACTGGTCGTTACTCCATACAAGTAACTACTCATTTTTTCCTCACGAGGTATGAGTGGACCCCGAACATCCAAGTACAGAGCAGAAAAATTCCTGCCCCGCTGGGAATCGAACCCAGGTAACCGTGCGCGCATTGCTTAACGCGCTAACTCTCTCTGCCACGGTGGCAGAACAGAAATATTTGGAGGCAGAAAATCGACGAGGCAATGGAACGGTACCGGTCTGAAATGCCACTGCAGTAAGTAAGTAAGTAGCCATACCAAATACAACAACAAGACTATAATAATAATAATACTCTTTAGTGGAAGGTAACCACCAAGCGAGGTTAATGCTCAAAGCATTTTCTACCACCTAACCCTCAGAGTTCTGTGCTCACAAACTCAAATTAATGAGGAAAAAATTCGTGCACTGGGTGGGATTCGAACCAACGGATCCCTACGCTACCTGGATTACCAGACTAGCGCGTTAACCACTTGACTACCAGTGCACACAAGACTAACCTGTCGTATGCGTGGCGATGAATCCCTTCCTCTGAACGGAGGCGTCTGACTTGAACATCATGTAGAGCTGGTTGGACCCGGTGATGATGGGGTACGGCAGCTTGATACCACAGAACCTGCCCAGGGTAGGCCGGTCGGGGGAGTCGCCCTCATACATGACCACGTGGTCGTAGGCACACGTCTGGTGGGGCTCCAGCTCAAACTCCTGGAACACCTGGAATTTCAGTTACAATCTGTCAGAATATATTATAATATAACAAAAACAGGATATCAGAACACAACTCCCGTTGATGTTTTTCCTTTCCTAATACATACCTAGATACCTAACCAGGGCCGACTTATAAGGTAGGATAACAAAAAAATACAAGCTTTCAACCAATCACAGCACACTAGTCGACTTGAGTAATGGTCTGGCTTATCTTTGTTATAGTAAATTCTTCTCTCACTTTGCCCTTGGGTTGGCATTCTTCAACTTCATGGTTGAGGTTGGTTGGTTGTGGCGCATTTTCACGGCTGGATACCCTTCCTATCGCCAACTTAACTTCCTGATTTAGCTGTAAAAAAACTTATTAAAAAACGGAAAGGGTGTTTCACGTCGTTACTACTAAAGCTCTTCTATCACACAATAATATTCACCTGTCCGTGTCGACTTTCCCCTGTCAAACTTTGAACGAAAAAGTTGTAACAATTTAAGCTGCAGTGAAATCTACATTTCAAAACTTCCACGCCGAAACTTTCGCGAAAAACAATATAACTTTTGCGAAAAAGTACATCATACAAAGGTAGGGTGGGTAGGGCATATGCCAATTATTTTGCAAGCAGATGATATATTATGAAATGATAATACGAAAGAAGTTATTTTTATAAAGTTATACACGTCAGGATCATGTGTTTTTGACTTTCGTAGCAAAGTTTTTCCCGTGTTTTGTTTTGAAAACTCATCAAAGTTTACCTTGAATTTTTACGGAAAGTTCTGCATAGTGTATTTTTCAAACTAATAATATCTTTGTTTGCGAAAGGGGAATAATAATTTTATTTTATTTGAGTACGCCAAGGGGATGATGATTTTTCATTTTTCGTTAAATCATTGTTTGAAACCTTGAGCATGAATTTCAACGAACAAGTTAATCGAGGACATGAAACAGCATCCGGGGATATTTAGTATGCGTCCTCTTAGGTGAAAGAACCAATAAAATTATCTATAGGTAGATCACAGTCATGTTCGGAGGGAACAGAATTTTCGGTGCGAAAAGTCTGCTCGAACCGGGAATCGAACTCAGGATCTCTGGACTACGGACAGTAGTCACAACGTTTAGCCACGGAGGTGACTATTATTTATTATCTATAGGTTGTCTGTCTTTCAGGTCTTGGTTGCGACCAAGTCATTTTTTTTTTTGATATCTGAAAGCGTCGGAAACTAAATCATAACTTAACCATTGTTCTCGCTTTTACTTCCGATAAATTTCTAAAAATAGAAAATCGGAAGTATTGTGTTCGTTTTTGTAAAAAAATAAATATTTTTTTGCTCCCATTTCATTTAATTTTTTTTTTTTTTTTTTCTAAAACTCCGTCAGATTCAAATGTTCCCGCCACCTACCAGCTTGATCCTATGGCCGGGCGTCGTCGTAATGTGCCAGATGCACTCGCGCTTGCTCGGGTAGTAGTCGGGATGGTTCGGCGTTTTGATGACGCCCGTGGGCGCCGTTATCTCGTACTTGCAGCCGCCCTCCTTGCAGTCGTGTCCATTCTCCAGGAGCGTGTACCCGTTGTGGCACGTGCACACGTAGGAGCCTATCGTGTTGCGACAGTCGTGCTGGCAGCCTCCGTTGTTGATCATGCACTCGTCCTTGTCTGAAATATCCATTAATAGCCGACTTATAAAATAATAATAATAATAATGCTTTTTCTTTGTGGTATTATGTCACAATTTTAGTGGGTAGCGCAGAAATCATAGGGCTTTACCACTTTAATACAATATCTTGTATTTTTTGCCTATGATTTTTCCACTGGTCGCTGCTTCACATCAAAGCAGCTACTCATTTTTCCTCACGAGGTATGAGTGGACGCCGAACATCCAAGTACAGATCAGAAAAATTCCTACACCGCTGGGGATCGAACCCAGGTCACCATGGTGTGCAATGCCTAGCGCGCTAACCCACTCTGCCACAGTGACTTATAAAATAAAATTACAAAAAAAATGGTAAGCCAGACTGTCATCAATCTCATCGCACTATACTTGAGGGACAGTTTGGCTAATTTTTGTTGTAATTCTATTTTATGATCTGATCCTAATATAAAAAATTATGACTCTGTAAGTCTGAACTATTTATCCGTCAATCCCGCTTGAAAAATGAGAGGTAAAACAACATCTTATCAAAAGCTCAAATTGCCAACGTTAATGGCGCGTTAAATGAACCGGTTCTCGTAGGATCACCGAAACAAAGTCCAGCGAGGTGAAAACTTGGTGATGCTGGCATTCCCGTCCAACCCAAGCTGGGTGGGTTAATCTGGGTGAGATTAATTTGAGAATTTCCTGCGAAAGAAAGCGCTAACACCCCCCTCGTGATATGACCATGCAGTTGAAAGAGACGTTAAACCCAAAATTAAAAACCTCAAATTATTATCTCTCCTTACCTCGTCACAAGGTCACTTGTCAAAGACAAAATAATCATATTTGAAGCTACAGAAAGATAATTCCTTATAATATTGTATCGTTCCTCTACCTGGTATTTAGGTCATCTATTTATTTTGGCTATTTCCAGCTTTTTTCTAAGTACCTAATTCAACACAAGATGTTGCTTCGCGAATTCCTGATGGTATAAAAGCAGTACGGTTTTTTTTATCATCTCAAATTCGCGCGACAAGAGTTGTTAAGAGGAAAAAAAACTTGAAGGATATTTTCTTAAGAAACGAAATGGAGCAGAACAGCAGGTAAATCAAAACAAAAAAAAGCAAACTCAACAAAAACTGCTTTTCTCAGTGAGCGGTATAGTTTTTTTTTTTTACTGTTTTACAAAGCTTTTTAATCTCCGCCGCTTTTCTTTTGTAACTCCAGACCCTTTCAGCAATACATACCTCGTTCAAAAAAGGGGAGATGATTTTAATTTGTTTTTTGGAAGAACAGATTAGAAGGAAATATTTTATCCTGTCTGTCTGTCTTTTCTCCTCTCTCTCTCTCTCTATCTTTCTCGCAGTCTCTCTCTCTCTCTCTTCTTTTTCTACCCTCTTCTCAAATCTCACATAACTCTTCCCTCGTTTTTCATTCATCTGATGAAAATGAAATGAAATGATACTGTTGGCTCTTCAATTTTTTTAAAACGAATTGAAAACTTTGTTTGCCATGCTTGACAAACGGTTCAGAAATGTACAAATAATTTTTGGATGTTTTGTGTCACTTGGCTGGTATAGACATTTATGAAAAAACTGGCACCGTCGCATCTAGGCGTCTAGACCTGTTATAGACATATTTATGTAAAACTGGCACCGTCGGCGTCTAGGCCTGGGGCGCGGTGCAAATTGTAAAACTTGTTTCCTGGAATTGTAACGTAAATTTTTCACTTGGGGTCATCTCTAATAGATTTTTTGCTATCTCTTACCATTTCGTCTAAACCATTCGGACAAGGCAAATAAAGATACAAAAGACATTTACAAAATCCCGATCTCTGTTTTTATCCACCAAGAAAAAGCGGAGGAGCTGCTACCTCACTCAGGCTGGTTGACTATGGTGAGGTGATATTTACCTGTGAAGAAAAAGCGGAGAAGCCACTCTTCTGCACGGAATTGTCCGAGTGGAACTCAATGCGGAGGGGCTTTGGCCCTCGGCCCAGCACCATGGGCGGGAGCTTGCTGCCACAGAACACCCCCTGACTCTTGAACGAGTCGCCTATCTTGCTAAAGGGATAGTCAGGTTTTCGTACCCCACAGGAGGACTGGAAAAGCTGGAAATACAAGAGGAAGTTTTTTTTTTTCAAGTAATGTCTACACACACCAAATTGAAAACCAAGTTTAGTTATGAATTTTGTGTTAATCACTTTCGTGATATCACAACTACTCAAACTCGCTTTTCTAAATCCCGCCGAAACCGGGACTTGAACCACCGACCTCCAGGTTACAAGTCCGCCGCCTTATCGATCAAGCTACTGAGGTCGGATAAATTGAAAACCTTTTTTGGCATGCAATAACTGACAAAGGGGTTTTTGTGGTAGATAATAAATTTTACAGAAATAATGGTGGCTTTTCTATTTTTTTCATTGTATAGAAATATAGCTAGTGCGATGGGGGATTTGAAATTCAGTTTTGATGGTTCAAAAAGAAGGGCAGGGTTCGGTCTTAATCTATGCTTTGGGATTTTGAATTTAATTTAAGAAGGTATGGGCTTTGAATTTTGTTCGTTAAATGGGTAGGGAAAAAGGCATGATGAGAATATAGAGCTTGAACACCCCCAGACTCTTGGACACATGACCAAGTATTGAAAACAAAACAGATAGGTAACTGGAGCAGTGAGGAGTTAGGATACCAATGGCGAAATGGTATTAACGTCAAACAAAATTTCCAGAAATGGCAGCTTTTGTTTTGTGTGAGATGGCCCCCCAGCGTTTGGTTAACAATTATGAGCATAGCAGAAGGTTTAATAATAATACATATATTGCCAATTATAGACTAAATTATTTTATTCCAGCAATGATTTTCGTGCAATTTATATGTGGTTGGATCCCAAAATTAAAGAGGTTAAATTCCAAGCTTGGATGGGATTCGAACGGTTCCCTACGGTTTTTCCCCGGTTTAAACCCAAATAGCGCCTTGACCACTTGACCACCAATGGTAAATTTTTCGTTTTTCCTTCGATGTCCCCAAAAAGGGGGTGAAATTGAGAGAGATTCGGTACTGGGGGGGCCACTATCTCCCAGATACACGTCTTGTTCTTGATATAGAGGTCCGGGAATGAGGGACAGTCAGTGTCCCATTAGGGGTGTCCAGGACCCACCACAGGCGTCTGAAAAAAAAACATGGGTTTGTTTGTTTTATTTGTGTTGATGGCTTTTAGTCTTCAAAAAATTATGATAATCAGTATATTACATGGTTTGCCCAATGTAACAATTACTAAAACAATTAACTAACGTCATTTTTTGTTTTTTGTGGTCTGTTTGGTTTTTTTTTTTTATTTTTCCTTTTTTTTCAGATTTTTTTTGTATTTCGTGACTACCTGTGTATTCATTGTACTTATTTCTTCTTCTCTAGAAAAAAAAGATGTATTTCAGAACAGCGCTGCCGATACAAAGGGTTTCAGAACTGCAAACCCAGACGAAAAAAAAAAAATAAATTTTTTTTCTTTAGTCCAGCTTTACACAATGAAAATTATCACACATTTCTAGGATAATGAGTGAAAAAATTATCATGTTGGCATAGTTTAAAAAAACTCAAACTCTTTTAAATACGAAAAAGCGACTCTAAAATTCCTTTTTTGCCAATTTATGCGGCAGCACTCCCAAAGAAATTCCCCACCGTCCGCGCCTGTTTCCAAAACTATTTTTTTAATGAAACTGCAACTTTCCTCTTAATAAAAAAAAGTTTGTCGTTCTCTCGGGGTTTTGGGAAAAAGAAACCTTTTATTGGCTTACGTACTACTCCCAAATCCGGGTATTTTAATTTTTGGGCCCCAAACTTGCGATAAAGATCCAAAAAAGGCTTAGGGGGATTTTTTCCATTTAAAAGTTACGTTTTATTATTTTGTTCCAAAAAAAACCCCGTTTTTTTTAACCCCCATCAAATAAATTTTAAATTGTGATTAAAATTTTTAAAAATTTGTCCCAAACTTTCCCGAGCCAAAAATTTTTGGACAAATTCCCAGACTCGTTATTTTATTTGCAAAATTTTATATTTATTCTTTTAACATTTTTTTTCCATAAACAAACTTTTTATTTTCTTTTTTAGGTATGTAATTTACTTATTAAGCCCCCAAATTTTTATTGTTTTGTCACCAAAAATTTCTCATGCTGGGCAGCCCCCCCTAATTTTTACAAAATGAGCCCAAACCCCCGCCCCAGCCCCTAAAGGGGAATATTGTTTTTATTCCCCCCACCCGGGGGGGAATCTTTATACGGAATGGGAAGGCTAAACACAGACCAAAGCGTTTTCAAGGAGCCCCCTGTTACAGGGCAAAAAATAAAAAAAGTCTCTGAAACTTTTCGTCTTAAAAAAAAAAAAAATAGAATAGAAATTTAATTCCTTAAAATTTTAATAAAAAAAAAAACTAGATCAAGGGGGTATAATGCCAACGGATTCTTTTTCCTTTTTTTAACTCTTTTCCAGAAAATTATTTTTGCCTTTAAAACGCCGCGCGTCGTTGGCATAAACCCCAAAGCGACTCTTTTCTTTGTAAAGTCAGCGATCTTTAAAAAGTTGGGTGTAGTTTAAGGCCACAATCAAGTTTCCCCCGGGAGGCGAGCGCTGTGAGTAGCACCAGCCCCCCGGGCCTATATTAACACAAAAACAGATTTTTATGTTTTTTTGGGTTTTTAATTTTTTCCCACTTAACGTTTAATTTTTTATCAATTTTTTTTTTAAATTTCGAAAATGAGAGCAAAAATTTGTTTTGGGTTTCACAAAAGCGCGGGGTTTTTTTTCCCTACTTTACAGTTAAAGCTTTTTTACGGGCCCAGGGCCAAAATCTTGAATTTCATAAAAATTATTCATACTTTTTTTTTTTTTTTTTTTTTTTTTTTTTTTTTTTGACCAATTTTTGTAAAGGGGTTAAGAAAACTTTGTGTTATCGGGGAAAGACGGGGAGAAAATTTTTTTTAAAAAGGGAAATTTTTTTTATCTCTGCATCCCTTTTATAGTTTAAGAATTTTTTTTTAAATGGAAATGGGAGATATAGCCTTCAAAAAAAAGGGGGAAAGTTGCACAGAGCCGCCCCGGGTTATCTTGGAGTTTCGTTTGTGGTTTTTTTCCAAAAGGGCCTTATCATGGGAAAAAAAATAAAAAAATAAAAACTAAAAGTTTTAACATGGAAAAAATTTTGAGTTTTTACCCTTTGAAAGGAATATTATTTGGACCCCAGACCCGTCTTTATTACCCTAGATTTTGTTTTTTTGGGTTTGTTTTTAGAAAGGCCCTATCAAAGGGAATGAGATCACTTAATTTCAAGGGTTTGGGAAACAAGGTAGAAAAGTTTTTTAAAAGCCATCAAAAAGGAATACAAAAATAAACCCCTGGAGCCCGTATTTACCCAATTTTTTATGATGAACCCTTCTTTCAAAAGGGTCTAATTACGCAGAAATATACTACGATGTAAAAAAAATGTTAAAAAAAATCACGCCCAGGTGAGACAAAAAAATAAAAATTAAAAAATGAGATTTATAAAGGTAAAAAAAAAATCTTCCCCCCTCACATAGAAACTTAAAATATGGGGGGGTTTTCCCAAATATTTTGTTTCCCCCAGTGCCGGGCAGACTAATTATCATCGGGGAATAAAAAACCGTTTTATCCTTCTTTAGGATTTCAAACTTCAAGGGGTAAAACTAGGTTTTTAAAATTTTTGAAAAGTGTATAAAATTTTGGGCCCAGTAAAGAGGAAAAACATTGATTAAATAAATCAAAACAAGGGTTTAAATTAAATATTTTTGGGAGCATTTTCCCCTGTGGTGTCGACGGGTGAAATTTAAAACAAAAAGTTTGCAAGGGGGACCGGGGTTTCGAACCCGGGGCTAGGTATAATTTTTTTTATTTTGGGACTTTGGATGCCCGGTTTTTTTCTCGTGAAAAAAAAAAAACGGGTATTTGGGGTGTTTGAGTAAACCCCCTTTTTGCCCTTTTTAAATTTCGAAGGGAAAGTGAGTCCCTTTTGGTTTTAAACCCCCGATCAACATTGATTTTAAAAACTAATTATCCATTTTTCCCCTATTATGAAAACCTTGTAACGGGAAAATAAGTTTGCTTTTTTTGGTCCAATGGGAGCTGAAATTTTGGGGTAAAACCCATGGATTTATCTTGCAAAAAAAAATTTATAATTTTTTAAATGTATTTTTCTAGTTAATGTCTCACTTTTTTGTTTAAAACCTACTAACTGATTATGCTGAATTGAAAACCATTTTAAAATAACTGAGTTAGGCAAATAAAAGGGTCAACATTTCTTAGGGGCCATATTAAGGGGAAAATTTGGGAACATAAAATTTAATCCCTCGGCTGACTCGGCACTTTCATTTCCCCCCTTTAATTTTCCCAAAGGGAACAAAAATTCCATCTCCCCCATTACTTGGTACATTTAAATAATTAAAATTGTATTGTCCCCCAAAAACCACAAAACCCCTTTGGGTCCTTTTTATTTAACGAGTTCATAAAAATTTTTCATAAAGGGTTTAAAAACCCTAGTTGATTTTTAAAAATAAATTATTGTTAATGGTTTAAAAAAGTTTAAAATAGGTATTTTTTTTTTCTTAAATTATTACTGGTTGAAGCCCCCACAAAAGAAGCCCCAATTATCACCCCCAAACTCTTTTTAAAAACGATTGGGGAAATTTTTTTTGAATTTTTTTTTAAAAAAGCCCAATTTGAACAGTCGGGGAGGGGGGGGTTTTACCCCCCCTTTTCGTGGGAATCTTCCCAGGTACCAAATTTTAAATTTCCGCCCCCCCCTGGGTAGTTTCCAGACCAGGGGTTTAGGGGAAAAAAAAAATATTAAAAAAGTCGGGCAACAAGGGGGAATCAACCCTCGAAATTTTTCCTGAACTGGGCAGAAAATTACAACCATTAGGGAGGGGAGGCAACCCACGACAACTGACCCCTAAATAAAAGCATTTATTTTGTCAATCCCTTTTGTATTTTTAATCGAAAATTTAACATAGATCCCCTTAAAAAATTTACAAATATGTCCCTCCCATTATAAATAAAAAAAAAAAAACCTGCTAATTATGGACACAAAAATTCCTCGTGATTTTTTTTCAATTGAAATCCCCGGGAAATTTTAAATTTTTTTCGACAAAAATCATTTTGTATTTAAAAACCGTTTTAAACCGTTTTTTTTTAAAATTTTTTTTAAATTTTAAGAATCTATTTTTTTAAACTTTTTTAGTTATTTTTTTTTTTTAAATTCATACTAAATTAAAAAGGTGAAGCCTTTTTTTTTAATTTAAATGTATCTTTTTATTTTTAAATTGTAAATGTTTATGATGATAAAAGGATAAAAATAATAAAAAATAATAAAAAATACATTAACTTTAAAAATAAAATTTTTTAAAAAAAATCTCTTACAATTTTTAAACCCTGGTTTTTGGGGATTTTAAAGGGAACCTCATTAAAGGCTAACAAAATTTGGTTTTTATTGCCCATTTTTTTGTTTTTGCTCGGGAAAAACCCAAAATTATGGGGACAAAATTTTAAGTAAACGAAAATTATGTAAACGTTTATTTTTGTAAGGGAAAAAATCAAATTGAAAAAGGGAAAGAAAAGTTTCTAATAAGGGAAAATCGATATTTTGGTTTGTTAAAATGATATACCAAAATTTTCAAATTTATTTTCGTTTCGATATTGAAACCCCAAAAGGAAAGGGGGAAAAAAAGTGTGTGTCAGCGCACAAAAACGAAATTTTTTTTCCATTTGGGGTTTTGGCCCTTGTATAAAGATAAAATGTAAAAATGGTTGCAGATTCGTATGCAAGCTTTTTTTTTAAACAAAAAAAAAAAAGATCGTTTAAATGAGGCCCAATAAGTAGTAAACCGGGGGCAGAGTGAGTTAGCGCGCTGGGCATTTGTACCTGGTGAACGGGGCCCGGTTCCCAGCGGGGCAGGAATTTTATTTAAAATTTTTAAAATAAAAACAGCTTTAGTTTTAAAGTTTTTTAATTTAAAAAAATTAGCGGGCCCAAAACCCTTCCCAAGCTTTTTTATTTTGGGTTGTTGGTGGTATTCAAATACAAATTTTGGTTCCCCCACAGTTAAAAAAATTTAGACAAATCAAATTACTATTTATATAGAAAAAAGGGAAAAACGTAACCAAAAAAGTCCCCAAAAAAATCCCGGGTACATTTCCCAAAAGTCCCGCCCCGGGACAAAAATAAAATTAGGTCCCCGCAAAAAAGGGAAAAAAAAATTTTTTGCTAGGTACCTGTCCCCTTTACCGGGTACAAAAAGGGCGAGGTATAAACACTGGTCCGTTTACCGTACGGGGTCCCGATTTTATGAAATACTGGGTTTAACCCAACAGGGGGCCCCGAGTCCCGACGTATCGAAACGTAGCAGGGGGGGTTAACCTTTTTTTATTAAATACTTGGTATTACACGGGGGGGGCCCGGGTCCCTTCCCGGGTACGGGTTCTAGGGAAAAAATCGGTATTAAAATTTAATCCCCAAAAAACCCTTCTAGAAGGGGTTTAACAGCAGAGGAGGAACTTCTTTATTTCCCAAAAAATTTTTCTTTTGAATAAAAATTCAGGTGTGGGTTTTGGCCTAATTTTTTTTCTTTTTGTCTGTAGAACAAGTCTTCTAAAATTTTTTGAAACTTCTTTGTAAAAAAATTTGGGGACGGTTTAGGGAAATGTACATTATTTAATCAGGTTAAAAATGGGGAGGGGAGCTTCAAATCTATTGAAACACTTGAAACTAAAACACCCAAAAAAATTTTGTAAATGGGAGATTCGTCTCCTTTAAACATTTTTGAATGCAAAATTGTAAAATTTTGGGATTTAAAAGAGAAGGGCCAAAGGGGCATTATCACCACTTGACCCGGGGCTTTTTTATATTTATTTCCCCAATTTTTTACTATTTTCTTTGTATTTTAAAAAAAATGTAAATAAAGTTTGGGTTTTCCCAATTTTTTTAAAATCCACTATTCCATTTAACCCGCTCGCAGAATTAAAAAACCAAGTACAAAAGAATCGGTAAATACTCGGTACTTTTATGTAATCGATTACAAATAAAAATTACTCGGAAATCCCCCTTTCTTAATTATTCCAAAAAATATTTAAAACGGGGTACTTTTTATTAATAAATCTAGCAGGGGGTTTTTAAAAATTTGAAAAGTCAAAAAAATTGCTGAGGCGCAAATCTATTTCCCATCAAAAAGGGAATACACCTTTTTATCTCAAGTTTTCCCTCCCCCTCTCCAGCAATACCGTAAAAATATTCTTTCAGCTTTCTTTAAAAGTTTTTTTTTTTTATCATTTTTTTTCTCCTTAAATTAAAAAGACAAAAACCTTTAATTAAAAGTATTTTTTTTTTTTTCTTTTTTGATTGTTGCCCTTTTTTTTATTTATCTAATATAAAATCAATTAAATAAAAAAAGTAGTGATACCCAAAAAAAAACCCCATAGGTTTTTAAAAAATAGGGGGGGGCAAGGGGGTTGGAATGTTTAAAAAAAGCCAAAAAATAAAAAAACGTCAATTTTCTAGTTTGAAAAAAATTTTTTTCACGTAAAAAAGGTCTTTTTGGATAATTCAACCAAAATAATATCCTCACAACAACAAAACCCCTTTGAGCAAACTTCGTTTTGGAAATTTTGGGAAAATTTTAACCCAAAAAAAAGCCACAAAACCAAAACAATGCTCTTGTAAAACAATTTTGATAATTCAGAACCAGTCCTTGACGGCACACGTTTTGTTCTAAAATTGAAATTGAAGTAGGGTTGCTAAAAAAACAGTGGGGCTTTTGTAAAGGGGACTTGGTTCTGTAATTATAAAGATTGTTGTTCCCAAGGGAGCATTGTTTTGTTGTGGGCTTTTTTTTGGGTTAAAATTCTCAAAATCCCCAAATGAAGTTTCCCAAAAGGGTTTGTATTGTTTGTTGTGGGGATATTTTTTTGGGTTTTTAAATTTAAATCAAGAGATTTTATTACGGGAAAAATTTTTCCCTTCAAAATAAAAAAATTGACTTTTTTGGGATATCATTTCCCTTTTTAATCTTTCCCCAAACTTACGATATTTTTACACGAAGTTTTTTTTTTGGGGGATTCCCTTTCCGTTTCCGAGACTTTATTGAGTGCTTTTTGCCCCCCAACTATGAAGTTTTTTTATAATGGGCGTTTTTTCAATTGTGTCTTACCGTTTCAAATTTAAAATTCAACAAGATTTAAGAATCAATAAAGGGGTTGTAAATTTTGTCATTTTCCCTTTTAAAAACCTACTTTTTCCTTTTGACTTTTGGGGACAGCGGGTTTAGATTTTCACACTTGCAAATGCCTATTAAAGTTAATTTTATGAGCAGTTTTTTGACCGGGTTTTTCTCACCATGTTTTAAATTTTTCAGGGGTTATAAAATAGGAACATTTAAATTTTTCTATCAAAAAAATTTCAATTTCAGGGATTTCCGTAATAGGGGGAAAATTTAAGATCTTTTTTTGTGTGCAGAAATTTTCCCCAATGGGTAAAGTGACTAAAATTGAATGTTTTAAATTGCAAAATTTTGGTTTCTTTTCACAAATATTTAAACAAGTCTTTTAAAAAACAGCTCCTTTAAAAAATGTTTAAAGTGAAATATCCCCCTCCCCAAGGGGGCCCCCAAAGTTTTTAAAAAAACAAAAGAAACGTAGAAAAGGGAGTTTAAAACAATATAGAAAAACCCAAAATTTGGGAGCAACATATGACAAGTATAAACTTTTAAAAATCGTTGAAAACCCGCCCTTTTACGTGATGCAAAGGAGTTTTTATATATTCAAAGGGTTATTGATCATGAAAAAAAATAAAAAATCACTCGGGGATTTTTTAAAGGGGAGTTTGGTTTTAATGTGGATGATTCTTTAAGCGAAAATTTTCCTCAATTTATTTTGGATGATCTGAAAAAAACTTTTTTGGTAAACCCCCGCCTGTAAAAAAAAGACCCCAAACAACAAGTTAATATTATAAACAAATATTTTGAAAAAACCGACCCAAAAACACACCCAAAAATTTTTGCTTTCAGGAATTTTCTTTTTGCGGATGTCAAACAGGCATTTTTTTCCGGATGATCAAAAAGGGGTGGTATGATGGTTTTCCACCCTTTTTTCCTTTAAGTTTGTACTAGTTTCCCATTTTTTCCTTTTTTAACCGCATTTTATTAATTCCTCTTTTTCATCAGGCGTTTTTTCCACGAAAAGGAAAATGGGTTTCGTATTGTTCCTCTCCCCAAAGATTTCAAAAGAAAGGTTTGAACATTTTCGCCCCCATTTAAACTTTTCCCCATTTTTTTCCAAAAGCCCTTAAAAAAGGGTTTTGGGCATTTGAAAAATTTAGGTTTCTGTAATTTCAACAATCTGTTCAACCCTTATTTTTTGGGATTTCGCCCGGGGCCCCATAGCATTTATTTATTTTGCCTGTTAAAATTTAATGATGATACCCTTTTAAAAAATAGGGATGAACCCCCTTTATATTTTCTACTTTCAGATTTAGTAAAGTTTTTATTGGGTTTGTTTTGAATTTTCAATAAAAATTTCCCAAAACTTTTTAAAATTTCTCCCCAATTGTTTTGAAGGGTTTTTACAAAATTAAGAAATCGTTCAAAAATTTGGGTTGTCAATGGTGATCAATTTTTAAAATTTTTTTAAAACTACAAGAGGTGCCCCCTCAAGGCAGAAAATTTTGGGCCCCATATTTTTTTCCATTTCATAAAATGTTTATGGGAAAAATTTTTTCACCCTTGTTTTTTTTATTTATATCCCGGATGATCTACAAGGGTATGTACACTTTTCCCGTCGACAATTTTAAAAATCAAGCTATTGACATGTTAATATTGACCCCAAAAATTACATAGGGAAAAAAATATTTCAGGGAAATTCTCCCAAAATTTCCCAAGAAATTCCAAATTTATTATAGTGGGATCATCCCCCCCTTCTTGATAGGTTACCCAAAACCTTTGCCCATCCCATTATCTTAAACTCTAATATTATTCCTTTTTTAATTCATAAAAAACCCTTGGGGGCCCCTATTTGATTCAAACTATCTGGAATTACAAGTATCAATTTTGGGAAAAAAAAAAGTCTTAAAAAAAAATTTATTCTTTAAAAATCGTTTTAAAAATTTTTTTTATTTTAAAGCAAAAAAGTTCCTATTTTTAACACTCCCCTTTTTCCCCAATATTGAATACGGAGGAGTTTTTTCAGCAATTTTTAGTGGATTTTTCCATAAAAAAACCCTTCAATTTTACCAAAATGTTTGGTACGTTTAATTTTTGGGTTTTTTAAAGAAATATGATATTTTTTTCTGACCTCAGAAAAATCGTGACGTGGTTGATATTACGAGAAGACGGGGACTTCAAAACATTTGTTTTTTTGTGGAAAACAATAAAACGAAAAAATCATAAACCTTTCCCTTTTCTTATTTTTTAAATTTCACCCAAATTACAAATTTCCCCCAAAATAATACACGATCCGTCATACCCTTTCCCACCCCCCAATGAAATTATACGTTTTTCATGAGAAGAGTTTCTTTTTTTGAAAATGCTGCAAGGTTGTGGAACCCGACTTCCAGGGAATCAGGTTGGAAAGTCGTATTTTCTTTTTAGATAAAACCTAAAAGAAAAAATTTTTGGGAAAGGATCAGTAATTTTTTTTTTATTATTTTTATTATAAGTTGAGTTTTTTCCCCCCCCCCCCCCCCCCCCCCCCCCCCCCCCCCCCCCCCCCCCCCCCCCCCACTTTTCCTTTTCCAAAAATAAAGGGAAAAAATTGTTTTTTTTTTTTATTTTATAAATTAAAAAAAAATGGTTGGGAAAATTTTTGCCCAAAATAAATATATCTATACCTTTCCCAACCCCTCCCCTGCCTATCCCAAACCCACCAAAACCTTTTTTAACCCCCGGAGTGCATTTTCACCCCTTTTTTTCCCTTTTAAAATTTTGTTGGCAAAGTTTTCCCCCCAATTTTATAAAAGGGACGTCCCTTTTCAAAGTGGGTTTCGAAGTTTTTGTGTTCGATCTATTTTTAAATTTTTCCCGGGTTTTTTACCCAGTACTAATAAACTGGGTTTGTATAAAATTTTGGGGTCTTTGCATCAAAAATCCAAAAATGGATGAGGTTTTTATTTTTTAATAATAATAATAATAAACTGATTACTAAAAAACTAAATTTCCCCCACAGTTTCCATAAGTGCAATCGTAACCCATCTTGCAGGAAACACTCATACCCCCCCAGGGTGTTTTGAAAGGGGGTTTTAACCCCTGGTCCCCCCAGTGGACATCATCGAATTAGGGGAAAAGGGAAAGAGAATAATAATAATAAGACAAGAAGCTACAAATTTTAATTTGCTCCTCGTAAATTTTTCTAAAAATATTGAAAAATTCCAAATTGAAATAAAACCTTTATAATCCCCCCCATTTGAGTTTTTTTCTGTCATTTTTTTAAAATTTTTATATTTGACTAAAGAATCAGTGAAAAATGTTGATTGAGATCTTTTTTTAAAACTAAAAAAAGATTTTTCAGAAAATTCTTCCCCGGAAGATAAAATGAACCAAATTTTTGCAATTGTCATGGCCCCAAAAAGAGAAGTTTAAAAAATGGAAAAAACAATTAGAAAAACGCGACAAGAGAATTGGGGTAGAGAAGACCCGCGAATTCAAGAGATTGTTAGATGAACTCAGAAACGATTTCCCCCCGGGGAAAAAATAAAAATGATAAATGGTATCCCCGGGGGCCAAAAAGGAAGACGTCTACCAAATTAGTGGAAAAACCTTTGGGACAAGTTGGGTATCCTAAATCCCGCATTCACATCCCAAAACCCCCTGGTAAAAACCCCCTGAATTGGGGAAAAATTAAACCCATTGTCGGGTTTGTTTTTTGAACAGCAAAATCGTGATGTGTGGCCACAGCCTACCGACCCGGGGCAACTTGGGAAACAAAAAAACTACGTCGTGAGCACCCTTTCAAAGGGAATCAAGATTGCTGGCCAAGACAAAGAAGCGAAAAATGAAAAAATGAGTACAAGTTTTTGTTTGGGGGAAGGACGCAAGAAAAATTTGTCAAAAAAATGGGAAACATCAAGAGTATTCGTTGTGCGGAAAAAATGTGATTGGGGGCTATTTTAAAATAAAAAAAAAAAAACAGAAAAAGACCTTCAATTTTTAATTTTTCAACCCCCAAAAGGGCAAAAAATTTTAAAATACTTTTCTTTTCATTTCAATATTTTTTCCCTTTTTTTTTTCGTCAAAATTTTTTAAAAAAATTACACAATTTCAACATTAAAATTTATAAATTATACACAGTCCCAAAAAACAATATTTATTAATTCATTGTTAAAAAAATTTTTTTTAAATATTGCTAATTTTTAAAAAAGAAAATATTTTTTAAAACCATGACAGATTCAATTCTAAATTTAAACCCCAAAATTTAATTCTTAAAATAAGTTTCAAAGGGAATTTTAAAATTTTGGGTGATACAAAAAACAAATTTTGGGGGCTCTTAATGATAAAAAAATTCCAAATGAAAATTTTGAAGATTTAAAAAAAAAATTTCAATGAATTTTTTATTTATATTCTACAGTACATTGAAAAAAATCGAGTTATAATTTAACTGAAACTCGTTTTTCACCCCTTCCCCACCAAAATTCGTTTTCAATCAAGGGTTTACAAATATTTTTAAAAAAACAATTCAATCAGAATCAGGAAATTTCATTATTTATACGGAAACAACATTAAAAACTCAAGTTTTAAGAACTACAGGATATAAAACCCCAAAAAATATTTTAAAAATACAATACAAACAATAATCAACATTTTTCATATTTTAGTTAAAAACGGGTTCCCCCCGAATCTGACGGAATAATTTTTTTACAAAAAACTTTATAATTATTTAACTCGATAGACAATAATCAAAGAACAGTTTTAAACGGGGAATAAATATTTTAAAATTTTTGAAAATAATTAACCCTGAAAGGGGATGAAATTTTTTAGATAAAATTTAAAAGGGTTTTAAATTTTTTTACCAAATAACACAACCCAAAAAGAGTAAAAGACAAAAACTAGAAATTTAACAAACAAAATTACACCACAGTTTTATTATTTATCATATTTAAGACAAAAATAAAATAAGAACAATTTAAAAAGACCGATTTTTAAAAACAAAAACAGAAACATTATTAATGCCCATTAAAAAAAAATTTAAAAAAAAAAAAAAATTGAAAAAACGAAAAAAATAAAAATATACAAAAAAACAATTTTGAAAACACTTAAAGGAAAAAATAAAAGGGCAAGAATGGAAATTATTTCAAATCAAATGATGTTGATTTTGCAGCTGAAAAACAACCGAAAATATACAAAAATTTTGTTAGTATGACTGAAACAAAAAAATACACAAACCAAATTTTCTCCCCTTAAAACCCGGATGAAATAGGACCCTTTTAAAAAACAAAACGAAAAACGAGAAAATTTTGGGATCTTTTTAAATAAAAAAAACCCAAAAAAACCCTAGACTTTAAAAAATAATTTAAAAGGTAAGAAAAAAATTGTCTGTAAAAGTAATTAAAAACCCTTTTAAAAAATTATATTTTTAAAAACTAAAATGATTTTAAAAAAAAGACGATAAAAAGAAATGTGGATTTTTACAAAAATTTTATTAATAAAAAAAAAAATAAATAAAACCCGTATAAAATCTTTTAAAAATAATGATATTCTATAATATAATGAACCCCTTAAAATCAGCAAAAATATTAATAATTATTTTTAAAAGATAGGGTAAAAATTAGGGAGAAAAAATAACCCAAAAACAAACCCAAAAAAGACAATAATATTCCAAACCGCATAAACCCCTCAAACAAAATTGAAAACCCCAAAAATTAATTAATTTAAACGAAAACTCTAGAAAAAAGAAGATATAAATTTTTAAAAATTTTAAAATAACAAATGAAACAGATTTACAAAACAAAAGAGTTAAAAAATAAATTTCGTCCCGGGGAAAGATTTAAACAGTAGAAAATTTTTAAAAATTAGCCCCCTATTACAACACCTCTTACCAAAATCATAAATTTTTAAATTTAAAAAATGGCATTTCCCCAAAAGTTATAAATTAAGTAAAATTGTTCCCAAAATTTTTAAAAAAGGGAAAAAAAAAGAATTAAAGGGAAAATTTTCGTCCAAAGCACCCAAAATAAAATATAGTAAAAAAATTGGAAAAAAAATTTTAAAAAATTTGACTTGAACAATACTTAACAAATAATAAATAAACTTAAAAGAAAAAATATGGTTTCAGGGAAAAAAATTTTGGGACGAAGACGCCCTTTTTTTAGATTTGCCTCACACCTATACACAAAAAATTTTACCAAGGTAAAAAAAAATTTTTTGCGTCTTTTTAGGCATTTCCAAAGGGACGTTTTTTCAAACATTCCCAAAAATTTCCACACAAATTTAAAAAATTAGGAAAACAAGACACAGTACATAAAAGGGTTTTTTATAATTTTCAACAGAAACAACAAATAAGACTAAATTTCAACTATTGAGTAAAACTTTGTCATTCCTTTTTTATCCCCCCGGAAAAATACTTTTGGGCCTTTCCCTTTTTTAATTGTTATAAAATGTTATTTTCCCGGTATAAGCAAGGGGGCAAAATTTTGTTAGGGGATGACGCGGTGATTTGAAATACATCTTTTGTTGGGGAAAAAAAACAAATAGACTTTGGGAAACAGATTTTAAAAAATATACCACCATGGTTTAAAAAATGAATTACAATTTAACTTTACAAAAAAAAAACCCCCATTAAAATTTTCAATCATGGGCAGAGGGGAAACCAAGAAATTTTTGGGCAATACAAAAACCCAAAATTGACAATAAAATAATTACGACAAAAAAGACTTTCCATTCGATTTTAGGGTTATAATTTGAAAAAAATTTTAAAAAGGACAGGGGCCATATACTTCTACTTAAATCAAAATTAAGAAGTTTAACTATAATTTTTAATTTAAAATTAAAAACATATGCAACCCCAAAAAATTTTAAGAGAAATTTTCTTTGCCAAAGGCGCAATCCCTTGTTTTAAAAAATTTTGGTTTAACAAACCGGGGAAATCTTATAATAATTTTTTTAAAAAAAACTTAAAACAAACAAAAAAATTTTATTTAAAAATAATTTTTAAAAAAAAAAGATTTTTTCAAAGTAAAGGAAAATTTTATTTAATTTTTTTTTGTTCCAAAAATTACATGAAAAATTTTTATTTACAAAATGCTAACCCTTTAGTAAAAGAAAAAAAAACCTGGCCCAAATCCCCAACATAAAAACAAAAACCAAAAAAGGGCATGCACGATAACACGTATAAACATCATTGCCAAAAAAAAAAAATTTTTATCTAGGAATAAAATATTTAATGCAATTTCCTGAGGAAATTTAAAAAAACTAATGATATCAAATTAATAAGATATAAATTTTGGGGAGAATGGCAAAATAAAGAAGAAATCAAAAAAAAAAATTGATGTTTATTTTTAAAGAAAAAAAAAAGGTAAATTTAAAAAATATATATTAATATAAAAAAGTACGAAAAAATTATTTAAGATTATAGAAGCAAATACACTTTAAAAATTTAAATATGGGGGGGTTAAAAAAAAAATTTATTTTTTTAAAAAAATTAACCAATAGGGCACTTAATACATGATCTAGCCCCCCAAAAATGTCCTTTAAAAAAGGGAAACAGGTGGGGGTAGACATCCCCACTTTTTTTTTTTTAAAAAAGAAATTGACGAATTTTTAATTTAAAATTTTTTTCATACAATACTGATTTCATTTTTTTTTTCGTTGATTGGTTGATTGTTAAGTTTTGAAAAAAAAAAATAATTGAAATTTAAAAAAAAAATTTAAAAAAAAAAGAAATTTTTTTTTTATTGAAAGATTTTTAAAACTGATAAAAAATTTAAAGGGGTTTGGTTTGGAAAAAGAATTTCCCTAGTCAAAAACCCGCCTTTTGGGTTTGGACATATATTGATGGCCCGGGCCAAAAAAGGGTTAAGTAGAAATTTCACTTTTTGGGGATATTTTGGGGATATTTGGGTAGAGAAAAGTTTATCCAATGGTATAAAAGAAAAAAGTTATTAAAACTGTGAAAAAAATTTAAAGAAAATAAAAAAGGGCATAACTGCAAAAAAAACCCTTTTTGGGATTTCTGATTTAAATCTGAGATAACCCCCAAATATTTGGGCCAAAAGAGTTAAAATTCCATCAAACAAGTTTAAAAATTTTTGGGGAAAAAGATTAAATATTTTGGGTTTAAAAGGGGTTAAGTCCCTCATTAAGTTGAAATTTTGGTTTAAAAAGATTTAACATTGGGTTTTAAAAGAAATTTTAAAACAAATCCAAAAGATTTAAAGTCGTAAAAGTAATGAAGGAAACATTTTCTTTACCAAAATGAAAAAAAAAAATTTTTAAAAAAGCTTCACTTTTTTTGGGCCCCGAAAAGGGAAAAAATTTTGAGAATTTTAACTAAAAGAAAAAAATTACAAAAAAACAAAGTAGAGGGTTTTTTTTTATTTTTTTTCTCTCCCGAAAAAATTTTTTTTTTTTTTTTGGGGGTTTAAATCAAATTGGGGTTTTTTTTTGGGGTTTTCCCCGGGATGCAGATATATTTTTAAAAATAGTTTTCTATTCTTTTTTATTTTTATTTAGCTATTGGGTTTTCCCTTTTTTTCATGTTTTAAAAAAATTTATTTGCTTATACATTTGTAAGGGGGAGTTTTGGAAAGAGAAGGATGTTTAATTGATTTAGAAATATAAATTTTGGGAAAAAAATTTTTGTTTCAGATTAAGATAAATGATTTAAAAATTTGGTTTGGGGGACTTTTTAAAAATGTAGATAAATGGAAAGTAAATTCATTTAACAAAATGCCCAAAATAAATTTGTAAATGCACTTAGTATGAAAAAGGCGAACAGGCGCACGTACACATCCCCGCCCGTGATGTAATCACGATTCATGGTTTTTGGGGATAAGTTTGGAATTTTGGGGGGAAGGGGGACTCTGCGGCCCGGGTCGTGTCGTTATTTTAAGGTTGGTTGAAGCGGGGGGGGTGGGGTGGGGGCATTGTGGTTCGTGGTGGGGCGGGCAGTGTCGGGGCAGGTGTAGGCGGTTCAAAACGATCAATGGTGATGTGGTGTATTTTCCATTTAAGTCAATCACGAACGTTTTGGGAACTTCTCCTTTAACTGGGTAAGGTCCGTGTTAAAGGGATCTTTGGGGGCAGCGTTTGGGGAAAAATCCCCGGCGGATGAAAATTGGTCTGCGGTGTAGAGGTCCCTTTAATATGAAGTGGACTTGTCACCGTGCTGTGTTTCCCCTGGGTGGGTTTGGGGGGGCGCATGTGGCTGGAAGTCTTTGGGCGAAAATTTTTTGTGGGGGTCTGGTCATCTGTCTTGGATTTGGGGGAAAAAAGCCGGGGAAATCTGAGTGGTTTGCCCAACGAGTTTCTGCGTGGATGCCCGGATGTCTTTGCCTGTGCTCGGGTTTTTCCAAATGGACAGAAAGGGGGGATGTCCGTCCCCGGGGCGTTGTGGTGGGATTTGATTTCGGCCCTTTAAACTGTTGTGGAGTCGCTCGACCATTCCCCCTTTTGGTTTCAGGGTGTATGTTTGGGGCGGGGTGCTGTGAGCCCCCGGTTTGGGGGCTGAAACTTTTGGGAAAAGGTTGGACTGAACTGTCGTTGGTCCGGTGGTTGGGATGCGGAGTGGAGTGCCGGGAACCCTGCGATCCCCTGAGGTAGAATTTTTGGCGGGAAGGGGGAGGCTTTTTGGTTGGGAGCGGGATCACTTTGGCCCTCGTGTGAAGGGGATCAAAACCCTATGAGAAGTACCCGGGAAACCGTCTGGGTGGCATGATGATGAGGGGCCCTGTGAATGTTCGGGAAAATTTGGGTTTGGGGGAGAAAGAAGAGTGGGGGCCCTTTACGTGGCGGGGGGACCTTGGGTCGTTGGAAACAGTGCAGGGTTGGGTCCAGTGCGGCCAAAATCCCCTTGGGGAAATTTAAGGGCCAAACGAATCTTGGTGCGAGGGTTTTAAATGTTGGTTAGTGGCCGGGGTGCGATAGGGTGGTGTACCATGTTGAACACGTGGGGTCGGAAAAGGTCGGGTGATGTAGGGGCCCTTTCAGTTGGTGTGGCACATCACTAGTAGGGGTTGGGAAACCCAACCGGGGGTCCTAGTAGTTTGAGGGTTTAAGTGTGGAGTCGGTTTTTTGAGGCTGCTTGTTAAATTCGAATCAGTTTTCTGTGAGGCTGCTGGGGTTGTAGTCGGAAATCGATGGGTGAGCCCATCCCTTTAAAAGGGCCTCCGCTACGCCCTTTTTTTATTTGTGGGAGTATGGATGTCGGTGGGGTACTTGTAAAATTTAAAAGGGCTAGGTGGCGGAAAATGGCGAGGGGGAGCAATTTTTTCTGGCTTTTGGCAGAAAGCGAAGGTTGGGGGGTTGGGGTCCGTAAGGGTGGGGAATTTTGGGGTCCCCTTTTACCCTGTGCCGGAAAATTTTTTACAGGGAAGATAGATGGCGAGGGGGTACGGTATAGGCCCCTAATTTTGCTCGGCACTGGAAAATTTTTTTTGGGGAAGAAAACCCAGGGGTGCCATTTACTTTTGACCCGGGGTTTTTGAAGTGTTGCGCCCACTTTCGGTGTCCCCGGGGGGGCGTCCCTTACAAGGAGGTGGGGCATTTTTCGGAGGGTTGGGGGCGGGGGGTGGTGCTGCGAGTCGGGTCTTTTCACTGAACGATTTATTTTGTTGCCCTTTGGGCCCTCCCTTTAATCTTGCCCCTTTCCTTTGAAGTTGGGCAGTCAGGAGATCGTTGACTGGTGCGAAGGGTTTTGGGATGCTTGGGGGATGAAAGGGGGCGGTAGAAGTTGGGGCACCCCATGAAAATTTTCCCCTACAAATTTTTGGGTGTAGTTGGTGCGGGAATGGGAGGGTATCCTTGACTCGTCGGGAAGCGGGCTTGTCCCATCCCTTTGGGAAAAAAAGTAAACCTTTGGAATCGGGGCTTGTTTTTGGCCAAAAACACATTTTTTGGGATTCAGGACAAGAGATGGTCTTGGGGAAACGCTTGAAGAGATTGAGAGGTTTTGGGAGGGGTTTTCCCCTTTATTTTTAAGCTCCCAGGACTCCCTGTGTAGGGGGAAAAAAAGTCCCAAGCCTCCCAAGAACTTATTATGAACCGTTGGAATGTCTGGGCTGCGTTTTATAGGCCAAAATTTACATGGGAGGGGAAATCAAAAGGCCAAATGGGGTGGGATTTCAGTTTAGATGTTTCCCGGGTACTGGGATCGTTGTAGGGGGACGAGGTCTAGTGTGGTGAAGATTGTTTTGTTGGAAAATGTGGGCGAAATTTGTATATGTTCCCCCGGATATGATTGGAATTTGGGGCGGGCATTGAAGGGTTTGATAGTCTCCCAGGGGCCCCCAGGGTTCGGCTTGGGGCCTTTTGACCCTGGGAGGGGTTTCCCGGGCCATGGCGTTGGAAGGCGGGGCAATGCCCAGTTTTTAACATTGGTCGAACTCCTTCTTGGGGCCTTGAGCTTGGCTGGTGCGAGGGGCGCCCTTTGGGGTTTTTGGCAAAATGGAGGACCGGGAGTTTTTCTCAATTAAGTGCCCTTTGTGTTGTGAAAGGTGATGCCTGGATACCATCGGGGGTGTGATGTTCCTTTTAAATGTGGAGGAGTGGTGGGTTTCCGAGAAGGGGTTTTTGGGGACTGTCCCTTTTAATGACGGGATATTGGATTCGCAAATTCCCTTGGGGGAGTGGGGGTGAGTGGTCCATCAAGTATTGTGGTTTCCCTAGGTATAGAAAATTTAAAAAGGTTTGGGGGAAATTGTCCCCATGATTGGCTTTGGGAAAAATTGCTATACAACCCCCAGGTGAAGTCCCCGGGGGAGTCCAAAATTCGTGACCAAAAGGGGATGGTGCCCTTGGTGTTTAAGTCCTGGGGAAATTTGGTGCGGGGGGAAAGTAGTCGGTCTTTTCAAGTTACCAGGGCTGGAAATTGGGGGGGAAAAGAAAAGTCGGGGCCCCGTGTCATGAGGAACTGCAAAATTGGTTGAATGGGTCTGTGACGAAGAGACGGGCGGGGGTAGGGCTGATGAGAAGCCCCTCAAGTCAGCGGTTCCCTGGCGTTTCCCGGAAAATTGGGTGGTTTCTCAAAAAAATTTTTTTTGCTTGGGGTTTCCCAAAACGCCAGTGGTACCAGCAAGTGTTTTGTTTCGTGGCCTGGAACTGTGCGGCCTCGGGGAAAAAGGGAAAGGCTCTGGTTTTCTGTCCCGGGTGGGGAAATTTACTTTGCTCTGATGGGTTTTAAAAACGTAGTGGGTGAACTTTTTTGAAACCCCGGGGGAATGGCAATTTTTGATGAATTGGCGGGAAGTTGGTTTTAAATTTTAGGGCAAGTATGTCCCTCAGCCCCCTTTTTATTGAAGTTTCTGAGCCCCTTGGGGGAAAGAAAGGGGAAATAGTTTGTATGTTGTTGGGGATTGCGAGCTCTGTGAGGTTCTCTCCTTTACAATAGAAAGGGGAACTTGGGGGGGCTTTAGGGGCGGTCAATTTCCCCAAACGGGTTTTTAAATGAGAATCGGACACTGTTTCGTCTGCGGGTGCTGCAGGTGGCCGGAAAAAATTTAGAAGGTTTTCTGTCGCCCCTTTCCCCCTTTGTTCCCGGGGTTTTTTTTGGGTTTTTTTCTTGAGTGCACTGGAATTTAAAAGGGGCTTTTCCTTGAGGAGTCGTGCCCCTTTTTGGGGTTGGGTTGAGAAAAGACACCTTGCTTTTGGGGGCGTTTTGGTGGGGGTGAGAAAGATGTTTGCCGAAATTTTTGGGGGGTTGCTTTGATGCCGGAACCAGTGAAATTTCCCTTTCCCCCATTGCAAAAACCCAAAAATTGAGGGTCAGTTTTGGGTAATTCCCGGGCCTTCCAGTTTTCTTGGACACTTCAACGGCGGAAAGAATTGTTTTGTTTTCCTTTCCCCCATGGTTTTTAACTTGGGTTTTGGGGTGGGAGGTGCTGAAGGTGGAGGTTGGCTGGTTGTAGGGTTGGGTTTTTCAGGGGGGGGTCAATTTGTAGAGGGAGTGAGTTGGAAAAGGAAGGCATGTTTAGATTGATTTAGAAAATAAAAAGTATAAAAGTTTTTTGTTTAGATTAAGATTAAATGATAACAATTTGGTTTGGGTACTTATTACAATTTTAGATAAATGTGAAAAAAGGGAAGTTCATTTTTAAAAAACATGGCCCAAAAATAATAGTACTTTCATTTGGAAGAACGGCGATCACGGCCCCACGTACAATATGTCCATTTAAATCTAATAAAAAATTTAAAAATAAAAATAATAATAAAAAAAGAATTTATTTGTTTCTTAAAATTTCCTTTAAAAAATTTTTTTTTTCCCCCCAAGTATTAGAGTAATAAAAATGTTAATAATAAAAAATTCCCTTTTAAATTTCCCAGAAAAATGGGGCCTTTTTCACACCCTTTTAAAACCTTTTCCCAAAAAAACACCCGGATTTTTGAACAGCAAATTTTTTTGAGCACCCGTTCCAAGCGTTTTTGGCCCCAAAAAATTAAAAAATATCATGCTTGAAAATGCTCCCCAAAAGGCCCTTTTTGTTTTAAAATACAGTGAAAAAACTCCCTCCCCACCAAGTCCTTTCATGAAGATAGCAGAAAAGGGTTTTGAAGATTGTTGGAGTGAAAATTGTCATGAGCTGAGTGCCCCCTGGGGTTTACGTCCTTTGGGGGCAGCTTGTACCAAGAAATTCCAATATGGCGAATGGGGGGTGCCCCTTCCCAATTCGACGTAGTTTGGAAAAAGGGGACTGGTCGTGGTTCTCGATCTCGAAAAGACTGGAACTTGAGGGGGACCCCGAGGTTAGAGGAAAAGTCATTTAAGCACCGGCGGGGTAGGTTTAAAAAAAGGGGCCCGCCGACCCCCCGGGGTTTGTGGTTTTAGAGCATTGGTTACGACCCGGGGGTTGCGGGTTCGAAACCCCGGCCCGGGGCGGGAAAAAACTGACCCAAATTTTTTTGTTTCCCCGGGAAAGGGGATGGATGAAAAAGGGAAAATTTCCTGAAGTAAGGGGAAAAACGGTTGGGAAACATTGTTTTTTAAAAAAAAATAAAAAAAAAAAAACTCAACTCCCCCTTTTTTGTGATCAAAAACGCAGATGGGGGGATAACTTTTGTTTCTTTCTTTTTTTAGTGTGCCCCCCGGGAACCCCTTTTTGCTTTTTTTTACATCCCTGGCATTCCCGGAAAAAAGGAAAATTTTTGGCCCGAAATTTTCGCTCCCCGGGATTTGAACCCCCAAACTTTCCGGGTTTTTTTCCCAAAAAAACGCTCTTTAACCACGAGCCAGGAGGGCGGGTTGTCATTTCCTAACTGGAATTTTTGGGAAAAAAGGGCCTCTGGATTTACAGTTTTTTTTTTTAAAACTATATTGTATTAAAACACTTTTCCCTGATAATATATTAAACTATCAAAAATCCCCTTTAATAAATTACGTGAAAAGGGAAATGAACCCCCGACCCCCCAAGTTTTCGATCAAGCCGGGCGTCGCCCTTTTTGATCAAATACTGAGGGAGTGATTTTAGGGGGGCCCATTGGGCCCCTTCATTAATTAATTAAAGTATTGGGGGTCTTTTTTTTAAAAGAAAAATTTATGTTTCTGCTTCCTTATTTGAAATTGCACCCCCTTAGTCATCTTACTTTCAAAAACGTTGCTACACTAAAAAGTTTAGAGTTTTTATTTATAAGTTACAGTGTTTTTTTTCCAACCCCTTGACCCCAAAAATTTGGGGTGGGGGCAGAAAAATTTAATGTAAGGGACTTTAAAGCGGAGGTTACCCGGAATCTGCAGGGGCCTTTAGGTTTCCAAAATGCACTCCCTTTTTGGGTCTGTATCCCCTTTGGGGGTTTTGGGGGACTCCCGGTGACCCGTTTTGGGGGGGTTGTAGGCTTTTTCCCCTCCCCCCCCCCAACCCCCCCTGGAAAAGAAAAGAATTGAACGTAATTTAAAAATAATAATAATAGTAATGTTTCCCCTCTTTAGTGGAAATTAAACCCCAAAGGGGAGGGTTTTAAAGCTCAAAGCATTTCTACCACCTAACCCCCAAAAGGGTTTTTAAAACACCTTTGGCCGATGTGAGAAGCCTATACAAAGAAAGAGCCCGCCCGGCAGGGGTGGGAAGGTTACGGAAAACATAGTTCCCCTGCAAATTTTATGTACTTTCAGCCCGCGAAAAGTTAAATTTTTTAAAAATCGAAAATTTTTTTTTGCCGAAATGGGGTTTACGTTGAAAAAAAAAAGTTGATTTGACTCTTTGTTTGATTCCCAGGGCCCCCGGGAACCCTATTTTTTGAGACCCCCCCAAAAATTAAAAAAATTTAAAAGATTATACTTTTTTTTTTTTTTTTTTTTTGTTTTTTTTTTCTACGGATCCCTTTTAGGGCCCGAAATTCGTGTTTTAACTTGGGAAATGAAGATTAAATGAGGGGGTCTAAAAGTGATCAAGATATAATGGAGATGAGCCCGGACCAATAAAAAAAATTTTTAAAATTTTAAAACGGGGGGCCCCCTTTGGGGCCCCCCTCGGGTTTTTTTGGGGCCCAAAAAGGGAATTGGGAAGGGGTAATCTTTAAACTTAAGTGGTTTTTCAAAAAAAAGATCTTGATGGAAAATACCAAATTTTTTGTTTTATTCCTTATCCCGGGCCCCTGGGGGCCCCCCTGGTGGCCCTTTTTATTTTTTTTGGCGGGGGGAGGTACATTCGAATCCTTGCTTTTTGGTAGTTTGGCCCGTATTTTATTTTTTTGAGGGTGACCTCGCTCTCCCCCACTTGGGAAAAAATTTTAAAGTTTAAGTTTCCAAATATTAATTTTGTTCATTTTCCCTGTTTTTTTAAGAAGAAAAAACTTTTCCATTTTGGTAGCATTTTCCACCCGCCACCCCGTCAGCATGGGTTCGAAACCTGGCGGGGACGAAATTTTTAGCTTTTACTAAATTTTCAATTTTGGGGGGTTTTAAGTTGTTCTGGGTTTTTCCCATCTTTTTGTTGATCTTCAGGGGCGAACCCCCTTACCCCCCGCGAGGAAAATTTTTTGCAGTTGCAGAATTGGGCCCAAAGACCTGTGGCGACATTAAGAGATTTTATTTTTGGGCAAAAAAGGTTGGATGGGGATAAAATATGATGAAATTTGCTCCAAAATATCATGCTACTCTCTGTCCAAATTTTTTCCGGGGGTTTCAATCATACCTGTGAGGTAAAGATAAGGGACGTCCCCCACCCATTCTCTCCCCCTCCCTTGGGTTTTTTAACACCCAAAATTTTCTCCCGTTGCTTTGCTTGCATTTTTCCTGATTTTTACCCACATAGGGGGAACCTTTGCATAAAAATTTTAATCGAAACACCTAGGGAAACATTGATAAAGACCTTTAGGGGGATGGCCTTCTATTATTTTACCCACTAAATGAAGGATTGGCCCTTTATTAGTTTGAGATTTAAAAGATTTCCTTATTAAAAAGGCCCCATTCTTTTAAAAAAAATGTAAAATTTTATAGTTTTCATTTCTTAAAAGCCTAATGGGGAAAAAAACATGGGGTTTTTTTCCGGGGGGGAGATACTGTGGTGACCCCCGCAAAAAAGCCCAGAGAATTGGGTAAGAAAAGGTCAACGGGGGGGGGGGAACTCAAATTTCCCCACCTTGATAAGGTGATTACAAATTAATTTCTTTTTGGATTTGTAAAAACCCGGTGTTTTAGGGGGGGCCCTCATAGGAAAAATCCGAGGTCTATTTTGCATTGAAAAAATAAACCCAAAACTGTTGGGGTTAAAAAATAAAAGGTTTTTGCCCCCGCAAATTTATATATTATTTTTATTTTTCCCAAATTTGGGGGGTCAGGGGGGGCCCAAAACTGTGATCCAAATAATATTGGGCCCTTTGGGAAAAAATTTAAAAACGTTATGGCCCAAAAAAATTAAACTTAAAAAAAAACAACTTTTTTCCCTTTACATTTTTTCCCGTTATTTACTTTTTGTTAAAGAAAGTTTCAGTAGTGTATGAAACCCAAATTTTCCCTACAAAAAGAAAAGATATCCCCCCAAAAAAAACCACTTTGTGGGTTTTAAAAAAAAAAGAAACGCCCCATCCCAAAAAAAATGATTATAATTAGCTAAAAAAAAATTCAAATTGAGAACCTTTCCACCCCTTTTCTGTATTCTGTACCCTTTGAATTTATTTTCCCCTTTTGTTTATTTCTTTTTCCTTTCTAGGGGTCATTTCCCCCCCTTGATTTTTTCTTTAAAAAATTTTTTTGTTGCACGGGAAAAAAAAAAAGGCGGTCCGCGGTGTAATTTTTTTTCGGGTTCAAAATCATACTGAAACCCCCATTGTTTTTTTGCCGTTCAACAAGTAAATTTAAAGGGGAAATCAAAATTTGGGGTGACCCCCCGAAAGGAAAAAAGAAGATAAAAAAAAAGGGGGGGAAAAAATTAGGAGGAGGGCAGAAAAAACAGAAAGAGAGGTTGGGGAAAAATGTTCTCAATTTGATATCTTTATTTTTAGCTAAATTAAAATTAAACCCTTTTTAGTGAGGGTTTCTTTTTTTTAACCCCGAAGTGGTTTTTTGGGGGGATTATATTTTTCACAATCTCAATTTCGAGGAAAAATTCCCAAACGTTTTTATTAATGGGGTGAAAAATTTTGGTACAACCCGAGAAAAAAAAGGGGGAGGGAAAGAAGAATGGGAAAAATTTGCCCAAAATCTTCAAATAAGGAAGCCCTGATTAAAATGGGTCTGATAACATAGATTGTATCAGGCAATAATCACGCCCTTTGATAATAAATTCTTGTATTAAAGAGTTGTTGGATTCCCGCCCCACCCTGCTGGTAGGCAATGTAGTACAGGTTTTGTGAGTTTCCTGCGAATGGAGGGTAAAACCCCCGTCGTGATATGACCATGCATTGAAAGCGACGTAAACCCACTTAAAAAAAAAAAAAGGTTTGTTTATTATATTACTAACGGAGGTTTTGGGCCCCTCGACCTCTTAGAACCCGATAGTAATAAGTACTTTACCTTCAAGTTGACAGAGAACCTCTGTGTCCCATCTGGTTTGGTGACGTCACATAGGTGATGAGCATCCTACTTCCTGTGGACATGACTGGCTCCTCCAGCTTCCCTTTTTGCCGCAGTAGCGTCCTGAAATCAACCAAGATAATACTAACAATAAAGAGGGTTAACTCAGGCGGGGTGAAGTTACACAGGTGATGAGCATCCTACTTCCTGTGGACATGACTGGCTCCTCCAGCTTACCTTTTGCCGCAGTAGCGTCCTGAAATCAACCAAGATAATACTAACAATAAAGGGGGTTAACTCAGGCGGGTGAAGTTACACAGGTGATGAGCATCCTACTTCCTGGAACATGACTGGCTCCTCCAGCTTACCTTTGCCGCAGTAGCGTCCTGAAATAAACCCAAAGGTAATAATTAACAATAAAGAGGGTTAACTCAGGCGGGGTGAGGTTACACAGGTGATGAGCATCCTACTTCCTGTGAACATGACTGGTTCCTCCAGCTTACCTTTGCCGCAGTAGCGTCCTGAAATCAACCAAGATAATATAAAAAAAAGGGTTAACTCAGGCGGGGTGAGGTTACATTGTATAGTGATGAGCATCCTACTTCCTGTTGACATACGGGCCTTCATGTACCTTTCCGCAGTAGCGTCAGCCGTATGCTTTGTTGTAAAAAATCAACCAATGAGGTACTTTCTTTAAAAAATTAAAAGTATCTTATAATTATTACTTATAAGGCAGAAAATTCTGACCGATTTTTCCTTTCCTGTTTCCGAATGGCATGGCTGTTAGTAAAACGCCTTGAAGTAATGCAAAAGCGGTTCCGAGGCAAAAAACTATCTCTCAGGTCCTCAGATTATAAAAACAAAAAAAAAAAAAAAATGAATGTAGTGGGATTCGAACTTGCGAATCCTCATTGTAGAAACCCCGACCACAAATCAATCACAGAAAATAAAATAAATCTACAAAAAAAGATTTCCGTAAAAAGTATTTGGTTTCATTAGCAAGGAAGAAATTCACTTTAAAGAAAATAATATGAAACTGTTTCACCTTCTGCTAAACTGAAACTTCAAGTCAGAAAATGAAAATTCTGTAAGACAACCTTTAAATATTTTAAAATTAAGTTTAATGTTTTTTTTTTAATAAAAAACATCCATTTTTTTAAAAAATAAAAAAATTTTTAAAAACTTTTTTCATTGATATAAAAA